>SNQJ01S0026906.1:178485-188763 GCA_010110895.2 Picea sitchensis
GTTGTTAATCACCACAAGGGTAACGACATCTTTTGTTTAGTTGCAGTAATAATGTGATATAGAAGGCGATGATATGATTATGATTATGGTGATGTTATGGAAAATTAATTAATGTTGGTCGATGTCGGAGCCTGTCTGATTTGTGTTTTCCATAGAGGTCCTGGTTGTCCGTGGATTTGTTGTACTTGATCATCTTGCATTGCTTGCGTCTTGTTCTAGGTCGGGTTACTAGTTTCTGCCTGAGCAGTCGGCCAGGAGCCTGTCTAATCTTCTTTCGAGAAGACATAAGACTAAAAGCCCTTCTTTTATGTGCAGAAATAGTAAACTCTATTGTTGGATTCTTCCATCTGTGACTGTATTGTACTTAACACTTGGTGTCGTTTTCGGCTTACCGCTGCTAGTTGTATGCCTTATGACTAGGGGCGTTTATTGCTTGTTGTCATTGTGATATGTCGGGGTCGTCTTGTTGTGTTCATCTTGTTTGCGTCTTGTTCTAGGTCAGGTTACTAGTTTCCGCCTGAGCAGTCGGCCAGGAGCCTGTCTAATCTTCTTTCGAGAAGACATAAGAGTAAACGCCCTGCTTTCCTGTGCAGAAATAGTAACCCTAACACCATAGATTCTTCCCTCTGTGTTCTTACTGTGCACCCCTAGTATGTCTTAATGTTTGTGTTGTGTGCCTTATGCCTATGGTCGTATATTGTTGCAGTTACTCGTTGTGTGCCTTCAGTTTTACTTTGTCATGGTTGCGTCTTGTTGGTCGTCAAGTGGTGACGTAGAGTCATGTGTGTTGTTACTTCTACACGTGCGCACACACCTTACACACAAAAAAAAAATGCACCTGTTACTAGAATGGTTATCGTAACGAGGAGGACGTTACAGACGGATGTTCAGTCTGACAGAAGAAGTCGTTGATGCAAAGATTTGATTGCAGTGATCAGATCACACTCCTGATATTCGGGGACTGTTCTGAGTATAAGTAGATAGTTTTTACATTTTTTTAAGGTCGTCGATGGCTAATCTAGGCTCCCGTATTGTAAAGTTTTAATGAGGCTCTAGTTCTTTTGGTTATGTATCTGTATTTGAGACTTCTTGTTTAATGTAATTTAACTTATTTTTATATCTCTGTAAACAACTGTGTTTGAACACTCGGGCATGGAGGATCCAATCGAGGGTAGTTGTGTTCTTGTGATGTAGGTTTGATCACAGTGACATCGTGACTAGTTTTAATCAGTTTCTGTGTTGTCTTTTCCCCTCCAACGTTGAATGACTCGGGCATGGATGATCTAATTGGGTTGTTTTCATTTAATAGTGATGTATGTTTGATTTCATTTTAGTGATAATTTCATTCAGTCCCCTGAAACTCTGAACCAAGAGGATCTCACCTTCGTATTTTTTCCTCCTTAGGCTGCTGGAAGACTGGATGTCCATAGAAGACCTCTTCAGTCTCCTCAAATTCTTCCCCCTACTCACCTTTACTGCAACTTACTAACTGAAGTTAGATCAATACCTCATCTACTTATGCATACCAGCCTAGTTTTCTGAGTTAAAGCGATATTATCCTGAGACTGTGTCCATTAGACCACCCTTTAATTTACTCATTGTGACATACAAATGGATGGGTACTGGGTTTACCTCTGCCGCAATCCATAGGTGACTTCTAGTGCTAACAGAAAGAAAATATGTTTCTTAGGAAAGTAAAATGAAAGTTGGATTTGGAATAGAAGAATGGGACACATTTATTTTGACAATTTGGTCAAGATTAGCAAAAAGGAAGCAGTAAGAGAAATGCCTGAAATTTCAAAACCAGGTAGTATTATGTGGAAGAATTTCCTACGTCAAAACAGACAAGAACATAATTTAGATCAAAGGAATACTCTACAACAAATCCATTGGAAATTGTGCACACTGATCTATGTGGACTAATGAAAACAAAAGGACTAAATGGAGAACAATACTTTATGCTACTTATTGATGACTATATAAGAATTATTGTAGTTTCTTTTCTCAAAAAGAAATGAGAGGCTTTCAAAAATTTCAAAATATTCAAGGAGATGGTTGAAAATGAAATGGATTCAATAATTAAGTGCTTAAGATTAGACAATGGAGGGGAATTCATATCAAAATAATTCATGGAATTATGTCAAGAGCATGGAATAAAAAGGCAGTTCTCAGCAGCTAGGACACCTCAGCAAAATGGCGTTGTTGAAAGGAAGAACAAAACTGTAACAGAGATGGCCAAAACCTTGTTGAAGGATTCAAAGTTGAGAAATGTCTTTTGGGTACAATAATTACACACAACCATTCATATCTTGAACATAGGAATGCTCAAAAGCAACAGTGATAAAACACCATATGATTTATGGAAGGCAAGACCAACAAATGCCAAACATTTTAGAGTATTTGGAGGCAAGTGCTACATAAAAAGCGAAGATGACAGAGATGGAAAATTTGATTCTCTAGTCGATAAAGGAATATTGTTTGGTTACTCATGCAAAATCAAGGCATACAAATGTTAAAATATGAGACTCAATGATCGAGAATGATATTTTACACGACTATGGATGAGTTATTATGCATGTGTTGATTAACCAATTAGGAAGATTTAGGAAAGAGGAAGAAGATATAGAAGATATATAGAAGCCATATGAATATGTACGAAATGAAGCATAAAACAACAACAAACCATAACAACAATGTGATAACGGAGTTCGACAATCTCGCTTATATCTCTAGGCCTTTGTCTTAGTGGGTGAGGCTTTCTTGTTTCTGTTCAAAGCTCAATAAGTACATCACAATAGTTCCAAAAGGTTACAAAATTGATCTGGTCTTGTTCTCCCAGATCTTAAGAACCCAACGAAAGAAATGAAACTCAAATCAGATGACCAAAGCTCCTAGAAATGGCCCGCAAATCTGCGCTCCTCAACAACTTCCCTGCATAAAAATTACTTTGGCCTGGAAAATATTCAGCATAAACACGCTATAAATCTCCTCTCATGGCCTCAAGAAGGCCTAGTTTATACATATATGAAGTTGGTAATCATATCCCAACTTCCCCCCAAGATCTGGCCTCAAAAAGGGCTCAATATCCCTTAATATTGATCAAAATCTCCAAAAACAGGCCTATAAATCAAATAAAATCACTAATATAAAGTGAAAAACCCATTTTTTGCACAAATTAAGGGCTAAGCCCCTCCATCCTGGCATGCACCCCCAAAACAAGGTCATATGGTGTTATGTGGACAAGCGCCAACCCCCTAGGGGTTGCACGCTGGCCCTCACCCCGAAACCCCTAGTCACATGTCACCATGCAATGGGACTGAGTATCAAACCAAGTGCTTATCCATTGGCCACTGCCCTTGGTTTTTGTGTGGGTGTTCCTTTTCCATAGGACCCGCGCCAACACACAACTCCAACACCCAAGAAATGGAACCTGGGCACATACAATCAGGGGTGGAGATACACTCCACAGTTTTTCCACGTCGGACAGCTTACCCAAGGACCATGTTCACACTACGGTGGTCCCATGGGAATGTTACATCAGGGGCTAGGGCTAGACCCCAGCCCTTCCTTCGCCAGACTTTGCATAGAAAAAAACTTAAATATTAATTTTATGCTTTTACATAACAAGTAACATGCGCGGGGGGTTGGCTATCCAAGCCTGGCCAAATCTTAGCCCGATGGAGAGTTTCGGGGTTCGAAACCCACAAACTCCAATAAATTTTTCAATGAAACAGACCAATACCTAGGTGTCGCATGGCATCCCATGTCTATGCCACGTAGCACCACACCATTTGTCATTTTTTTATGCCATGTGTCAAGCAACGATTGGACCCGCTTCCTGCCACCTGTTAGCGTCGTACCCTGCCACTTTTCGTCATACGGACATGCCACGTGTCTCTATACGGATGTGCCATGTGTCACCCTCGCAGTGGTGACACGTGTCACCTCGCAGTGGTGACACATGTCACCTCTCAGTTGGTCCACCTATACCTACCACGTCATCAGTCTGTACGTCCAGTCAACCTGCCACGTCAGCTATATGGACCCTACCATGTCTGCACTAACTGTGATGCCACGTCATTTGTATGATCGTACGACCTGTACAGTCAGCTTCCATGTGGCACTGTATGGACTGTACAATCAACATTTATTTCCTTGTTTGGAAAAACAAACAGAACGTGATATCAGGAGTATACGATGTATGTTTGATCTCGTTCAAGTTGCGTTGGGTTCATATTGGCGAGGCCTATGCACACGTACATTTTGAAGCCATTCTGAGAACTTTTATTTTTAGGCCTTTCTGAGCCCTATCAGGTTCCTGGATCCGATTCTGGATCACTCAACAAGATAGTGGAAAGTATAAATGTAAAAATTGATGAATCAGATGTACCAAAGATCAAAGAAGAAAGAAAAATTCCAAATGAACAGGAAAGAGAAGAAGTACTAAAAGAAGAAGAGGTAGAAGAAGAAGAAGAAGAAGAAAAACTAGAAGCATACCAGGAATAAAATGACTTGCATGACTTTCTTATGCCCTCCAGGAAACCTAACCATTGGGTTCAGAAGAATCATCCACTGGAACAAATTATTGGAAATAAAAATGCAGGAATAAAAACCATAGGAAGTGAAAGTTTTCATACACCAGAGCAGAGACACCTTGCACTACTATCCATAATTTAACCCAACAACTTTGAGGAAGCCAGTAATGATGAAAATTGGGTCAAGGCCATGAAAGGATAACTACATCAAATAGAGAAGAATGAAACATGGGAATGGTGCCAAGAAAGAAGAAAAAAAATGTGATTGGTACAAAATGGGTGTTTAGAAAGAAACTAAACTAATATGGACAGGTAACCATAAACAAGGAAATATTAGTATGAAAACGATACACTCAAGTTGGAGTATATTTTGAAGAAAAGTTTTCCCATGTTGATAGAATGGAAGCAATAAGATTGATCTTGGCCTATGCATGTTCCAAGAGAATCAAAGTATATCAAATGGATGTAAAATCATCATTTCGAAATGGTGAATTAGAAGAAGTATACGTGAACAGCCAGAAAGATTCCTACTATTAGAAAGGGAATATTATGTCTACAGATTGAAGAAATATTTGTATGGACTCAAACAATCCCCTAGAGCCTAGTATTCAAGATTGGATAGGTACTTGCAAGAACAAGGATTCAGAAAGGGTAATGCAGATAACAATATCTATGTAAAGATTGATAGGAATAACATAATTATCATTGAAGTATATGTGAATGAAATTATCTTTGGAAGTGATGATGACAGGATGAGTAAGATTTTTTCCCAAGACATGCAGAATGATTTTGAAATGTCACTAATTGGTTAATTAACATTATTTTTGGGACTTCAGATATCTCAGCTGGATGAAGGCATTTTCATTTCACAAACCAAGTACATCAAAGAAATATTGAAGAAGTTTAGAATGGAATATTCCAGACCAGCAAGTACTCCCATGGTGACCAGTTGCAAGTTAAGAAAAGACAATGATTCTAAGGAAGCAAATCAAAGACTCTACAGACCGATGATTGGAATCTTACTCTATGCGACAACTTCAATACCATATGTAATGCATGCAATTGGAAAAGTTGCAAGATTTCAAGTAGCACCAAAGGAAACTCATGTTCTAGCAGTAAAGAGGATCTTCATATATCTTAAAGGAACAACAAAGTTTGGTTTGTGGTATCCAAAAGAGAATGAGTTGACTATCGTCGCCTACACAAATGCATATTGGGAAGGAAACATTGATGATCGAAGAAGTATTAGCAGAGAAGCCTTTTATTTTGGTGATTGTTTGGTATCCTGGTTAAGTAAAAAATAGTCCTCAGTATCATTATCTACAATAGAAGAATAATACATTACAGTAGCAACATCTTGTACTCAGGTTCTCTAGATGAAGCAAACCCTGAAAGATATACAAGTTAAGTATGATGAGCCCATTTCAATATTCTGTGACAACACCAGTGCTATCAGTATCTCCAAAAATCTAGTGATGCATTCCAAGACGAAACATATTTCGATCAAGATTCACTTTTTGTGGGAATAGGTTACAAAAAAGAATATCAAGTTAGATTATATTGGGACAAAGGAACAGATTGAAGACATATTCACTAAGCCTTTCCCAAGAGAGACATTTGAGTATCTTTGACATAAACTTGGAACAATTTCTACTCCACAGTGATCTACACATTTTTCGATCAGAATATAAGGGAAGAGAAATCATTTGTGAAAAGACGATAAAGGAATCTTAATATGAATTATTTTCTATATGTCATAAGTTTACTTCATCAGAAAGCACCAATGGAAAAATGCACCGAAAGAGAGAAAGTTTAGAAGTAAATTATCAGGGGGATTTACCCTTTTCCATTGATGTCAAAGGGGGAGAAATAACAGAAGCATGCAGAAAGGGGGAGCATTGGTCATAGGGGGAGCATGAGTGTTTCCATCAATGCGAAAGGGGGAGATTGTTGGAAAATTGATTTTCATTGATGTCAACTTTAGAGGAAGTCCATAATCCTATAGAAGTAATGGGTATGATTGAATAAGTCTCCAAAGTGGTCCCCTTATGGTGTAGAATTAAGAATGGCCCTCACGAGAAGGCGCTTTGAAGAAGTCTAGAAGAAACCCAAAGGTGTCGTCATGAGACCCAAAGTTGACTGAGGAAAATGGAGTTGAAGAACATTACAAGTACATACAAAACCCTAACACATGGATATTCATCTTCATGTCGTTTCCAATGGTAGGTGGTACATCACGTAGTTCCTCACAGTTGAGGAGTTATGCGCTCTTGAAGTTGGAAGCCTCAAAGAATGGTTAAGAAGCCCATAAATTGTTGCAACAAGAAGTTGCAAGTCATTAATTAAAGGGTAAAATAGTTATAACAAGAAAGTATAGGTTGTCCCTAAAGTGAATGAAAGAAGTCGCTTGGAAAAGTATAAATACAACTCAAGAAGCCTCTCATCATAATACACACACAAGTTCAATGTTTATCTATCTTTCAAGTGATATTTTGGTAAACCTTTTCATAACGTCTCTAAGTAAGAAGATCTGAGGAAGAAAGGAGTATGAAAGTCTTGGAGTTGTAGAGAAGGAAGGGTTTCAAGAAACCCTAATTTAGCTAACCCCCATGAGCCAGACTATTGGTGTCCCCTGAGGCACTCACGCGGGTTGTTTAGTGCCTGCCACATGAGGCCCAGTGCGATAATTGGCATATTTCCAGCGAGGATAAGCTATATTTGAATAAGGATGCTTAGTTCAGGTTGTAGCAAGGTATGATGATACAACATAGTGATTATAGATTCTGAGATGGTATGTATCGATTATTCTTCATGAGTGAAGGTATGTCTTTTATGTATTTGTTTGAGGCTTGTATCATGGATGGTATGGAACATGCTCAAGGCATGTCTTGGATGCCCTTTTTGGTACATAGTTGCATATGGATGAGGTTCATGTCTTGGTGATATTGATACATGCTTGAGACATATCCTTGGTACATTGTGTATGGTTGTTATGTTCATTGTTAGTCTTTAGAGGAACATATTTATGATATTGACATATATTTGAGGCATATACTTGGTATATGATCTTGGTTGTTATGGTGCATACTTGAGGCATATTGTTGAGACATTGGCACATTTTGGATACTTGGTATATGGTTTACTGTATGGTATATGCTTGAGGAATATCTTGGATACATTGGATTATATCTTTGGTATATGGTGTATGGCATGATTGAGACATATCATGAGTGATATGGTATATGGTTGAGGTACATGTTATGGTACAGATTCTGGTACATGGTTGATGTACATGGTATGATGATGATTTCGGTATTCATGTGAGTGGATTTGGTTATATTTGGTTGATGATGGTAATCAGTGACAAGTTGGATGATTGGTTGATCATCAGTTACAGGTTGATGTGACAGTGACAGTGAAAGTGACATGTTGATGTATCATTGATATTGGCAGTTGTAGGTTGATCAGTGGTGGTGATAGTTTGAGTCTACATTTATTTTTCAAGGCGGGTCAAGGAAAGGGGGTTATAGCCTCCTTCAGGTTGGTGCCGAAGAACTCAGGGATTTGGAGTTTCCTTCAGGTTGGAGCCTATAAATCAGGGGGTCGTAGCCTCCTTTATGATGTAGCTGGAGAATTCAAGGAGTTGTAGCTTCCTTCAGGTTGGTGTCTTCTTCCAGTTGGTGCTGGACAATTTGGAAGTTGGTTCCTCCTTCTAGTTGGTGCTGGAGAACTTGGAAGTTGGTGCTTCCTATGAATGTAATATTTTACATACAAGAAATAATTATGTGGTTTTCTCCCATTTGGGTTTCCACAATAATTGACATCTGTCCAGCGAGGCTAAGCTATATTTGAATAAGGATGTTTGGTTCAGGTTGTAGCAAGGTATGATGATACAACAAAGTGATTACAGATTCTGAGATGGTATGTATCTGTTCTTCTTCATGAGTAAAGGTATGTCTTTTATGTATTTTTTTGAGGCTTGTATCATGGATGGTATGGAACATGCTTAAGACATGTCTTGGATGCCCTTTTTGTTACATAGTTGCATATGGATGAGGTTCATGTCTTGGTGATATTGATACATGCTTGAGACATATCCTTGGTACATTGTGTATGATTGTTATGTTCATTGTTAGAGGCACATATTAATGATATTGACAAAAATTTGAGGCATACACTTGGTATATGATCGTGGTTGTTATGGTGCATACTTGAGGCATATTTTTGAGACAATGGCACATTTTGGATACTTGGTATATGGTTTATTGTATGGTATATGCTTGAGGAATATCTTGGATACATTGGATTATATCTTTGGTATATGGTGTATGGAATGATTGAGACATATCATGAGTGATATGGTATATGGTTGAGGTACATGTTATGGTATAGGTTTTGGTACATGGTTGATGTACATGGTATGATGATGGTTTTGGTATTCGTGTGAGTGGATCTAGTTATAGTTGGTTGATGATGGTAATCAGTGACAAGTTGGATGATTAGTTGATCATCAGTTACAGGTTGATGTGACAGTGGCATTGACGGTGACATGTTGATGTATCAATGATAGTGGCAGTTCTAGGTTGATCAGTGGTAGTGACAGTTTGAGTCTACATTTATATTTCAAGGAAGGTCAAGAAAAGGGCATTGTACCCTCCTTCTGGTTGGTGTCAGAGAACTCGGGGAGTTGGATCTTCCTTCAGGTTGGAGCCTATAAATTAGGGGGTTGTAGCCTCCTTTCAGTTGTAGCTAGAGAATTCAAGGAGTTGTAGCTTCCTTCAGGTTGGTGCCTGTAAATCAGGGGGTTGGTGCACTCCTTCCAGTTGGTGTTGGAGAATTTGGAATTTGGTGTTTCCTATGAATATAATCTGTGACATACAAGAAAGCACTATGTGGTTTTCTCCTATTTGGGTTTCCACGTAAATTCTGGTGTACTGTGTATCTGTGGTTATTTTGTATGCTCGGTTGATTGATATTTCTCATGATATATTGATGATATACTACTGATAAAGTTAATGATTGCATGTTCTGATTAAAAGTGGTAAAATATTGCATAATATTGATTCACCCTGCACTCAGTATTCCAACACCAACAACATTGACAATAACTAATTGAGCTAACCCCTTGGGATATATATATATATATATATATATATTCAAAGAAAAACCCATGGGAAACCAAAAGATTGATTCCCTATATTCATAGATGACATCTCTAGTAAACTCATTAACATAAACAAGTGTGTCTCACCTAGAGAAACTTGATTCAAGTACCTAATAACAAAAAATTGGTTAAATGACACAAAACATACTTGTGTGTGTGGTCAAACAATAAATATATGTTTCACTTAATGGAAAATCATATAAAAAGAAATATATGAGATAAAATCTCACTTGAGAATTTGATAAATACATAAAAATATATTTGATCAAAAAGATGGATTATTAATATATAATTTTTTTGATTGAGATACTGAAATAATATTTTAATTGAGAGATAAACTCTCGATTAAAAGATTGTATCTACAACTCCAGCCCCCACCCTCCCACACTAACCAAATGTTTCTCCCCTACACCCCCTCCCTCATTTTGACACACTGTCTAAATGCTTCTCCCCTGCACATTACCCTAAACCCTAAATTTACCCTCTATAAATATATTTTGTAACACGATCTACACCTACTCCTATAGTCATCTTGGTGACCATGATAAGCACAAAAACTAGGACAACACTAATTACTAG
>SNQJ01S0026907.1:94389-104595 GCA_010110895.2 Picea sitchensis
GCCATGCTCAGGTCAATCCTGCTCTCGGTACTCCGTGTCTAGGAACTGTGGGCCTCGAGACATGATCTCCTAGTTATCCCTAGAAATCGGGGATAACAGGTCCACCTCAAGTTCTCCAATCCTATCCAGGACGAAAGGAAGTGAGGGAGGAGACAAGAAAGACTGATCATGGCTGACTAACAAGTCTAACAGTCCATAATATAGAATCTTCCACATGGCTTGCAAGGCTTTGACTTGCATGCTTGGGCTTACAATGGTGTAACCAGATAAAAATGTAGGGTACTTCCTGGAGAGGAAATAGGTGGTTAAAAGAGTACCCAATATCCTCAAAGTGCACACAGAGGATATTAGGTACATTACATTCACATTCCACTCTCCTTGAACTATTCTTCTCAGGGCTCACACCCAACACAGGAATTTACCTCTACTATTTTACCTATAACTCAAATCCTCTCAAAAACAATTTCTCTTTCTTTGATTTCTCCTTATCACAAACAGTGTTCAACTTTTATCTCTTCCTGCAATTTCAACATAACTCATGAATTCAATTGCTCTGATTGTTTTTTCTCAATAATTGACAATGCTCCCCACGGGATCTCTCCTCTCAACATCTTTGGTTTCTCTGATACTGGCCAATGCAGCATATCAAGGCGAAGACAACAATCAAGGGGAGATTAATATATTCTCCGAAAACTCGTTAGCACATTCAAGATATCCAAACATAATTGATAGCTTGCAATAATAGTCACATTCAGCAGAAACAGAACTCAAATTCCAGAGTATTCCTTAACAGATTATCATTGGGATTACCTCATAAACAGTAGATATTTTATTAAACATTGGTCAGCATTACATATAGACATGGGTGCACTTAGACTTGATTACCAATTCCACTGATTCATGCCACTTGGATTTCCCTGTCATTAGCAGCCTACTCTCGACTCATACACCATTTGCTTACCAACTATTGACAGCCTTGCTAACCACTCTTGGTGGCATTGGTAACCACACTGCTTGCTTGTTCTTCCCTACTCTATAACTCAACTAACTACAATTAACCATGCTTGGCTAACTCTGTACCAGTTCTACAATGGCTACACTCTAAACTGCTTTTGTCTATTGGTTGCCACTCCAAGTCCTCATCTACAGTTTAAATAGAACATTTCTAAAACATTTTCCTCAGAATTCTGTTACAAAAATCATTTAATGCCTGGTTTGGCTGTTACAATAAGAATGACGACATTAAGGGAGCTCCACCTCCTCCATGCACCCATGTGCAGCCATCATAAATGTCATGACTCATACTTCCGCCTATTTCCTGTCGATATGGAAGTTTCCTGTCAGCAATTTCATTCCTTCAGTGGGTTCTTTTTTGGGTTTGGAATTTTCTTTCTAACCTCTAGATCTGGGATTCCTCCTTTGACGATGGTCCACATCAGCAAGTGATGTGGATGAGCTAGCCTCCATACCTCCTCCAAACAAGAAAAGGTCTTAGAATAACTTGAAATTGGGTAATTACTATTTTATACCCTTTCCTAGTGTTACTTACTGTTTGGAGCTTTGATGAACAGATTTTGAGAACATCTTTGTTGGGGTATGCCAAAAAGACCCTTGACATAGTCAAATCCCACTTCATCACCATGATGGATCAGAAAAGGAGGCATTAAAGAACTCCTATAAGGGAGCACTCTAATGAGGGTTTAATCAAGGGTGGAAGCATATAAATAGTGGGAGGTTCATGGTCAAAGGGTGTGAAAGAAATGTGAAGAAATTGCAACAGCTGAGTTGAAGATCTAGCTGAAGCAAAGGAAGTTTAAGGGCATTTTCTATGTGATGTTCATGATCTTGTTTATTTTTCATGGCTGATTTTGATTGCTGAAGTTATCTTCATAAATCTGCTGTAAAGATCTTTTGTAGAAGTGCAGTCTTGCTCCAAGAAGAAGGAATAAGGTTGTGGTGCAACCTTCCCTATGACTTGTCATTTATCATTGTTCAATATTGTGTTGTCTGCTGTCATTTCTATATTCTGATAGGCTGCTGCTGTCTTTTTATTGTTCATGGTTGTAGATTTTTACTATTGATTTGTAATTGTGAGAGAGGTGCACCTTTAGAAGGGTTCCCTCTTTCTTTTCTGCATATTAAAGAAGTCTATGTGGTTGATTAGATCATGTTGATAACAACCTAATTATGCCTCCATCCATTACTATTCGAACCCTCTTGAATTTGATGCTGACTCCATCACCCAACTGGGTTGACAGTGGACACTGGCCTATTCTTTCACCCATTTATTTCAAAGAAAATCTTAAATCTTTTGTAGGGTTTCCCTCCTTGTGCCGGAAAAGAACCGACCCAAAGTGAGAGGAGGTGTTGCTGAGGTGACATCAGGCAACCTTCCTAAGTTTCCCCTGGTGTTGTACTTGTTTTCAGGACTTCATAACTTTGAAGTGCAGGTTTGGGAGGTAACACCTAGGAAGAGAGGAACCAGACTTGAAAATCATACAAAGGAACTCCATAACCAGAAAGTATGAACCGGGTTCTCTTCATTTTGATGTTGTCTCATTACAGTGAGCATTGCCAACTCGTTTATTTGTATTGAAACATACAGTGAGCTGGTGCTGACCTCCCAAGCCACAGGGAGGATGTCACTTCCTAATAAGCATGGAGTTATCTTTGATCCCTGAAGACCAAATCAAATTGATCTTGCTTTCTAAGTATATTATTTGTAAGGATGTGGTCTTTATGTGTCTTTTTTGCCTGACATGCTGTACATTTTGTTGCTTCTAGTTATTTTCACATCTAGTTTCTCTAGAAGGAGATATTTAACGAGTATCAAACAGTCATGATTGCCTCGAATTTGCATGCTTTTAAATATAGCCAGAAAGTTGTTCATAATAAGCTGTTTTGTTTGTTTGGTGTTTTAGGTACCACGAGAGTGTATATTCTGGAGTTTCAACTTAAAATATAGTGATCCAGTAGAAACTCAACATGTTATAGGCTCAATGGACTTGGGCATGCTACCTCATAAGCATACTTATAGAGGTGGTCTCGAGCAACTGAAGTCTGGTGCAGCATTCAGAGTTTATTCGGATACAATGAGGAACATTTCCATGCAGCCAGCCCCAGGTGGCATAAGAATTCCTCTTTACCATGCAGCCCATAGTCGAGCAGGAGACAAAGGAAATGATTTGAATTTCTCTATCATACCACATTTCCCTGCAGACATTGAAAGGTTGAAGGCGGTCATAACACCAGAATGGGTCACCAATGTAACCAAGGCTCTCATTGCCCCCCCAAGTGATCTTACAACTCTACAGCATGCTCAAGGCCTGCATTTCAATCAGGAAAAAGCATTCAAAGATAATGATGATGAACAACAGTTAGTGGTAGAGATCTATGAAGTCACAGGTATTCACTCTCTGAATATTGTGGTGAGGAATGTCTTAGATGGAGGTGTAAATTGCTCGAGGAGGATTGACCGACATGGAAAGACAACCTCAGACTTAATCCTTTGTCAAGAAATTGTGTTACCATCATGACTGTGAAATACTGCTAGACCTAGATTCACTCCTTGCTGGGGCATGCCTGTGCCCAAAATGCTCATCACTCCATTGGGGTATACACCAAAGTCAATGGAAAGTGAGTACCTCAAAGAAGATCCCGGTTTGGTCTTATGTTGTGAACCTATATACACAAGTAGAAAGATGTAGGCTAAGAGGATATGGAAGACCTATGTCGTTACATTTTACTATTCTTTTTATGAAGGGGAGTAACCCGTCCGTATTATGATGAAACGTCTTTGCTAAATTTTTTGGTATGGGCTATTCCACAGTATAGTAAGAATAATTATACTTACAAGCTTTTGTTGTTGATATCATGTGCTTCTTGGTATGGGATGTTCCACACTACAGTAAGAATAATTATACTTGCAAGCTTTTATAGTTGATATCATGTGCTTCTACTGTACAAGAACCTCTTTTACCTCAAAAATCCAAAATATTCTCTCATGCTAGCTCTACAGAGCATCAGATTTTAATTCATGGAATCTGTTCAAAGCTATTTTCTTGTTTAGCATTATGGTTATGATTGCAGAGAGATTAGGATGAAGTAAAAAATATTCATCTCCTTGGAGAAAGCATAAGAGGAAAGTCAAACCTAGAATACTTAAATTAAAATGAATTAATATGTTTGCAAGGGTCGTCTTTAACTGGAGTATTTCAAATAATGCAATTTATTGAATCTTAGTGCTTTTAGAAATTAAATTTAATAGAACTAACCCTATTTCAAGTATTCTACATGTTATAAATTAGTTTTCTAAATAGGGCAGCGAGAGAACCTCATAAATATGCAACACAAAACATGTAAAATGTTATTTTTGAACTATAAAAAAATAGCTAAGGTTAACCATTTCATTCCGTGAGGGTTGTCTTGCCATTGAGAAATTAATGTACTTAAAAGATAACAAAAATCTAGATTCAAGCAAGGTGGCTAAAATGGAAAACAATTCAAAAGAGTTATTCATGCTTCATAAGTAGCCTGTAGGATTCTTAACTCGTGGCTTAATATCAAAATAGTCCAGTGCAGTAGTGCTTGAAATGGTTGAATGATTCTCCTTTATACAGTATATCCAAATGGACGAATTCATATCAGCCCCCGGAGAATGGACATTCGGATTACTTTCAATTGGAGGAACCTCGTAATTTATCCACATCCAGGAGAGACATTATCAGATGTAGTTGGTTATGTGAATCTCCAGCTTATCATGTCATTTACCTGCTGCTCCCGAAGGATATGTTTATTGGGCATCTGATATCTGTTTTTTTTATTTTTAACAACCCTATTAACCAGACCATAACAGTGTATGTGTTTGTGCATACTAAGCATGAAATAATGGCATGTCAGACAGTGTATCTTCTGGATTTGGATAGACAGGAAAGCGAGAAGGGGATGCAACATTGGCACCTAAATGGTGGAATCCCACTTGAATAGGACAGATCTGCTCCCCTCTGCTATCTGTTTGCCTGTAATAAGACCAAACTGTTGATGACTACCGCTTCGTGAGACATCCTCCAAGACACAGACTGAGTTAGTCGGCCTGTGAGAGAGCCCATGAGTTGGATGTGCCCATGAGATGGGTTTGTCGTTTCTCTCGGACACTGAGATGGAACGCTGTGTGCCCCTGTGTGGGGTGAGGATGCCCATGAGATGGGTGTGTCGATGTGTATGCTCCTGTGTGGGGTGAGGATGCCCATGAGATGGGTATGTCGTTTGAGATGAAATGATGTGTACCCCTATGAGGGGTGAAGGTGTCCATGTGATGGGTGTATCATTCTCCTATGTGTAGAGAGTTGAGACGATGTGGTACTCCAGAGGATTCTCCTGTGGACTCAGTGAGATAGAGATCTGTTGAGTAGGATGTCCCTGTGGCTGAGCACAGGTGGACGTGCCCCTAGTAGCTGAGCACTAGTGGGTGTGTGAGATCCATTTCTTCCAGATGATTCTCCTGGAAGACTCAATGAGATAGAGATATGTTGAATAGGATGTCCCTGTGGCTGAGCACAGGTGGACGTGCCCCTAGTGGTTGAGCACTAGTGGGTGTGTGAGATCCCTTGCTATATTTTCTAAGAGTAAGATTTAACTATAACCCTAATTGTGATGTAAAGGGAACAGGTCGGCCCCACCATAAAGTGAAAGATAATGTAAAAGATAATTAATATTGTAATTATTAATTATATTCCGAGTTATTGAGGTCCACCCTATTGTGCCAATAGACACCATTTTTGGCATGTCCAATATAGTATAAATAAAGGTCATTTCCCCATTGACGAAATACAACACACATGTGATTTTGGAAATTTTGGCAAGTACATATTCTAGGGATGAAGTGCGCACCTCTCTTGGGCGCTAGTTTCTTGGTTTTGGAGAACACCCTTTTGTGTGCTAGGTCTATGGTGTGGGAGGTCTTGCTCTTGAGAATATAGCAAAGGATTGTTGGGTTTTCTTCCCTTGTTGAGAAGGGTTTCCCAGGATGTCTCGTGTTCTTGTGCATGGTACTTCTTCTTGTGATCTTGGTTATTACAACAATTGTTAAAGGTGTAGTTGCATTTGGTTATGGTTCAAGTAAATGTTAAAATTGAAATAAACTTCATGCTTGAGCCTAGCATAGTGAAAATTCAACATGGTTTCAGAGCATAGATTTTGAAGAACCCATTGCACAAGCTTCAAGCAAGCCGTCCTCCTCTTTTACAGAATCGTACTGCCCTCTTAGGGTTCCCAGAAAATCCTTACGACCCTCTCCTTTTGGGTGATTTCAGCACCTTAAACTTGGACGTTGGGGCCAAAAATTATATAGGAGTGTACGGCCTCCTTCAGCGCACCTCCAACAAGCTTTAGATTGCTTTTCAAGCATTTTGGATTTTTGGCCCTAGGGTTTCTAGGGTTTCACAATTTTCTGTAGAAAATTCAGATTTAGGGTTTCTGTAGCTCATTAAAGGAGCTTTTCAGCTCACTAGTGTTCTTCTGACTTTCAAGGCTTATTGTTGGAATCCATAAGCCCAACAAAACCTAAGGTGGCTAGCCTAGCCTAGCCGTTAGGTTTTCTAGCCCAATTGGCAAGGGTTTGTGAAGAATTTAAAATATGATGAACATAACTATGATGGAAGATAAGCTTGATGGATCAAGCAAATACAGTTCCTGGAAGCCAAGACTTCAGAGAGATGAAGACATCAAAGAAGAAGCCTTCTTTTTCATTTCAGCACTCTCAGGTATGGTTCCTACTAATGATGATACTTTGTTAATTGACAGTGGTTCCTCTAGGCACATGACCGGTTTTAGAGATCACCTGACTAATCTTGTCGAGAAAGAGACCAATCTACATGTTGTCCTTGGAGACAATGTCAAATATAATGTGAAAGGGGTTGGAACTTCTACCTTCCAACTAGATTCTGACATGCATCATCAATTAAGTGAAGTACTATATGTACCCGGGATGAAGAGGAACCTTGTCTCCATTTCTTCCTTAGAAGACAAAGGCTACAAGGTTAACTTTTTTGAAGGAAAAGTTCTTGCATGGCACAAGGATGCGCATATAAATTCTGCCAGAGTAATTGGTGTTTGAGAAAGCAACTTATACAGATTGACCATTAGACCAGTCCAGACCCTGTTACATGATACTATCAGCTTGAGTGAGCTATGGCATAGGAGACTTTCTCACATTCATTATAGAGCTCTTCCAGCTCTAGGGAAAATGGTAACAAGCTTTCCAAAGATACGGATTCAGCATAAAGGTGTTTGCAGAGGTTGTTCCCTTGGAAAGAATGTCAAAGGGTCCTTCTTGAGCAGTGACAATAGATCCAAGGAAATATTGGACTTGATACATTCAGATGTGTGTGGGACAATGATTGTTGCCTCCCTAAATGGATATTTGTACTATGTACTCTTCATAGATGATCACTCTAAGAAAACTTGGATTTACTTCCTAAAGACCAAGGATGGAATCCTTGCAAAATTTCAAGAATTCAAAGCTCAGGTTGAGAACCTGACCGGAAGAAAGATCAAGGTACTAAGATCAGATAATGGAGGAGAATACACCTCCAAGGATTTCAACTATTTCTATATTGAAGCAGGGATCAAGAGGGAGTACACAGTTCCTTACAACCCTTAGCAAAATGGGGTTGCAAAGAGGAAGAACATAACCATCATCGAGGAAACCAAAGCGACGATACATGATCAAAGTCTACCTATGACTCTGTGGGCAGAAGCATGCATGACAACAGTATATGTTCAGAACATGAGTCCTCACCAGATTTTGAAGAACATAACTCCCGAAGAAGCCTTCATTGGAGTGAATCCTGAGATTGAACACTTCATGATATTTGGGTGCCCAGTATATTTTCATGTACCCAAAGAGAAGAGATCCAAGCTAGACCCTTCAGGGAGAAAGAGTACATTTGTGGGATACAGTGAATCTTCGACGACATATCGGATCTACATCCCTAGTCAGAGACAGATTGAGGTAAGAAGATATGTTATCTTTGAAGAAGAGATAGCCTTTCAAAGATCCAGAGAATCTCAGATGGAGATTGACAGTGAGATAGTACCTTCTCCCCCTTCAACAGTTTAGAGGGAGACAACCATTATTCCAGTTGATCCAGTTGTTCCAGTTGATCTAGTTGCTCCAGTTGATATCCCCAGAGATATTGCAATAGGGCATAAAAGGCCTGCCTGGGCTCGACAAACTTTGCAGGAGGCAGAGGGACATGCAACTCCTCAAGGCACATCCCGAGAGAGCAAGAGATCGAAGAGATTTTCGAGCTACTTTTCATCCATGAGCCACGTCATTGATTATGAGCCTTCTTGTCATGGAGAAGCGACAGGTGAGCAGGTATGGCAAGATGCCATGACATAAGAATATCAATCCATCTTGAAGAATGATGTATGAGATATTGTTTTGAGACCAGAAGGTAAGTCTGTAGTGACTTCCAAGTGGATCTATAAGGTCAAGCATGCAGTTGATGGAAGTGTCGAGAAATACAAAGAAATATTTGTAGCCAGAGGATTCTCACAAGTAGAGGGAGTTGACTATGATGAGACATTTGCTCCAGTAGCACGATACATTTCCATCCGTACTATCATTGCACTAGTTGCATCCATGGGTTGGAAACTACATCAGATGGATGTAAAGCTAGCTTTTCTCAATGGTGAGATTGAGGACGAATTTTATATCGAGAAATTAGAAGGATTCGTGATACATGACGAGAAATCTCATGTGTGCAGGTTGAAGAAAGCCTTGTATGGACTAAAGCAAGCACCTCGTGCTTGGTATGAGAAAATGGGTGGATTCTTGATGAGTTTGGGCTTCAGCAAGAGTGTTGTTGATCCAAACCTATATTATCATATTGTTGGTAACGAGTGCCTAATCTTGGTCCTGTATGTGGATGACTTATTCCTCACCGGTTCAGAAAGACTTATTGTTGAATGAAAGCAAGCATTGACTTCTAAATTCAAGATAAAGGATCTGGGTATGATGCACTACTTCTTGGGATTAGAAGTATGGCAAAGGACTGATGAGATTTTCCTGAGTCAAGGAAAATATATAGTGGAGATATTGAAGAAGTTCGATATGACAGAGTGCAAATCCATGCCTACACCGATGGTGATGGATTTGAAGAAAATGAATGATGTTGATTCAAACGAGATTGATCCACATTTGTACCGACGGATGATTGGATCATTGATATATCTGATTAACACCATACCTGATATATGCTATGCAGTGAATGTACTTAGTTAATTCATGAGTCAGTCGAGACAGACTTACTGGATAGCAGTGAAGCATGTATTGAGATATCTACGAGGCACAATTGGATATGGCCTAAGATATGCCTCCAGTGTAGACTTGAGTTTGCAGGGATATTCCGATGCAGATTGGGCAGGGAGCGCAGTGGACCGGAAGATAACATCTGGTTGTTCTTTTACCTTGGGGTCTACCATGGTTTCCTGGTACAGTAGGAAACAGAGCTCTATGGTCTTGAGTACCGCAGAAGAAGAGTATATACAATTAAGTGTGGCAGTCCGTGAAGCAATGTGGCTTTGCAAGCTCCTGACAGATTTATTTGATCATGAGATGGATCCTACCATTATTCATTGTGATAACCATAGCTGTGTGAAGCTCTCTAAAAACCCTATGTTTCACGATAGATCGAAACACATTGAGATAAAATATCATTATATCAGAGACATGGTGCAGAGGAAAGCAGTACACGTGCAATACATTCCTACACATCAGAAGATTGCAGATATCTTCACCAACCTGCTTGCCAAGACGAAGTTCAAGTATTTCTGTGAGAGACTTGGCCTGGTGGAGAATGCCTCCCTAGTTGAGAGGGCGTGTTGATGATTACATCTTCGTGAGACATCCTCCAGGACACAAACTAAGTGAGTCAGCCTGTGAGAGAGCCCATGAGTTGGGAGAGCCCATGAGTTGGGTGTGCCCATGAGTTGGTTGTGTCGTTCCTCTCAGAGACTGAGATGGAACGCTGTGTGCCCATGTGTGGGGTGAGGATGCCCATGAGATGGGTGTGTCGATGTGTATGCCCCTGTGTGAGGTGAGGATGCCCATGAGATGGGTGTGTCGATGTGTATGCCCCTGTGTGGGGTGAGGATGCCCATGAGATGGGTGTGTCGTTTGAGATGAAACAATGTGTACCC
>SNQJ01S0026907.1:107142-145114 GCA_010110895.2 Picea sitchensis
GCATTTCGACAATTCTTGTGATGAGATATATTGACGCTCCATGTCACAATCCCCGAAACTCCGAAAAATGAGCTTAGTTGGACTAGCTCCTTCCCTTCTCATGACCATCGGTGGTGACCAGGCGCTTATCCACAAAGCACTTCGTAATTCAAAACTTTGGGACTCCTGTGATGAAGGGTCTCGACTCTTCATGTTGCGATCGCCGAAACTCCGAAATGGAGTTTAGATCCACTAGCTTCTTCCCCTCACGTGACCACCAGTGGTGACCATAGGCTGCGCCAAAAGGTGTTTCACAATTTTGCATTTCGGCATTTCGTGATTCGCATGTCGCGAATTCCTGTTGCGAGGCATCTAGACTCTCCAAGTCGCGATCTCCAAAATGGAGTTTAGTTGTTAGTTCCTTCCTCCAACTCTCGACGATGTGACCATAGCCTATGACCACTCACTAATCATTTGAGCGCTTCTCTTTTCAGATCAACAGTCCACGATCCGTGGTGATCGGACGACTATCCTCCGCCCCAGAACTTCACCTTTGGGGACTTTGGGGGAGAGTTAATGCTAAAACTCCCAATACTAAATTCCTGGAATGATGTCACTCGATGACGTGTCGTGATCCATGTGCCTGCCACGTGTCACTCAGAATTGTGATTTCCAGGTTCCTGAAATGCCAAATCAACTTGACACTTGTCCTTATATGATTGTGCCACGTGTCCTTTCTGACATAGGCTGCCACCTGTCCTTGCTGACATGGTCTGCCACATTCACCTCCTGGGTCTGACAACCCGGATTTGTCCTTGATCCAACGACTAGGATTATTTTGTGATTTCGCATATCGTGAGTTTGAGAGGTTAGGGAACCCCGTTCCTTTGACTTTCTAGTTAGTGAAATGACGATCTTTCGCCATATGTCCTATGGACCCAATGGTCTAGATCTTATCATTATTTCAAAACTTCATGGGCCTTCGTCGTGTCTGATCAACGGTCCAGATCAATCCTCGATGATCAACGACTCAGATTAATTCGCGATTTCGCATATTGCGAGCGTGAGAGGTTAGGGCACTCCTTCCTTTGACCTCTCAGTTAGCGAAATGTTGATCTGTAACCATGTGTCCTTCCCAAAGATGCACGGTCCTCCTGCTTTCAGGATTTTGTAAGCCCCGCTTCACCTTGCACTTTAAAGAACGTGCAGGTTCTCCTGGATCCAACGTCGGTCGGACCTCGGGCTCAGATCTGACGCATGAGATCTGTTCTCTTCTACTGCGTGCTCCTCCTATCTGAATTCAGATCTGACGGTCATCGAGAAATCTAAATGGGATCCAACGATCACTGTTTCTCTTCACTGTTGAGCTTGTCATTGCCATGCCATTATCATTGTGTTGTTGATCGTGATCTTTTCCATCAATGACAAACACGCATACTCTGCCTCTATCTAAAAACATGCCAACACTGCATGAAAAATATATCATCGATTGGGATTATCTCATCTCAAGTGAAATTTCTATCCAGCTAAATAACCTCAAAAAGACTCAACAGTTCTATATGACTTCTTACCTCATTTTCACCATTGCTTATGGCCATGTTTTTGAAGATTTGCCTCGGGAAAAACATGTGGATTTTAAGTTAGAATCAGTTTATGAATGGTATTCAATTTTGTATAGACATAAAGCCCAATACAGTTTCTACCCAGTTCACAACAATTTCATCTCATAATTCAAAAGGTTAATATTTGTACAGAGCACATCAAGGCTATCCTTAGAAGCAACTGCCTTTCTCACTGGAAAATGGATTTATGAATTGTCCGAAGAATTCACTGCAATTAGAATATTTGGTAGTAAGGATAAGTCTTTCCTTTTACCATTCTATACATCAGATACAATCTTTGTTGGAGAATTATACAGGCAATACAAGACTTGGGCCCACTTCTTCCATGATAAAAAGAAAATATAGTTTATACCCTTACCATGGAAAATCATGAATTACATTGTTAAACATATAACTCACCTAAATGAATTGGCAGGACATCATGAACATATGGGCTTGAAGGAAGAAAACTTTGTTGAGGGTTTTGATTTAGACAACAAATTCAATACACATATGCTATTAGTAGGGTATTCTTCACACTTCATCAGAATTGAACAATTTTGATAAGGTCGCGGAGATAACTTGGATATCTGGAATTAGTGGCCTACCAAAATTCAAATGACATAGGAGAAGTAAATAGTACAAATGAAGGACTCCAACAAAATGGTAGATAAATAACAAATCAAAACCCCAATTCTCCAACAACATCTCAAAGAAGCACTCTATCATGAATGAAGAGCAGGACTAGTGGAATGGATACTAGAAAAACATCAATTGGAGGATCAAATGATGGTGGAGATAAAAACCCACCAAGGAAAAGTCTTGAGAAAACACATATTGCATACACTCATGTAAAAAGAAAAAGAAATATATCATCAGTGGAAATAACGCACCAGAAGTCTAGGAAAGTCCTCGTGCAATGGAAAAGGATGGGATCAATGAAGAACTTGTATAGTCTATGCAAAGGCTGTTAGAGACAAGAGAAATTGTTGATTCTATGATGACCCATGATCCTGAAATATTTGAAGAGGAATACATCACTCTACACCATGCGACATACAATCGTGAAACCAAGAAACTATTGTTAGAAAAAGTTAATACCAAGAATAAGAAATCATCTGAACGATGGAAACCATCAATTGACTTGGATGGAGTGGCGCAACAACCCTAAGGCTATTGTGCATGGCATGCACATAACTATTGGGAAGTGGTGTAAAAGGATTGGTATTCATGGGAGACTAATAACATATGAACTGATATAAGCTAATATATCAGTTCTGATGAGTGTTGTGATGGATATATCATTTCTTTATATTCTGTATGCATTTCATCTATTCACATTGTAAATATTGTACATATGAGTTTCTTTTAAAAACACCTAGTCCCAAATCTCAGGTGTTGTTCTCCTTGAATGTGAATGTAAATACAAAGTCTGGTCCTTCTCAGATTTTGTTTTGTTTCATTTTATTTTCTTGGAATTATAAGAACAAGAGGAGTACCACCTCTCTAAAAATGCAAGGGTATTCATATCCTCGTGAGGTTGACCTCAAGACCATAAAAAAATATTTTAGATCAACACCACTCAATCCCTTGATGAATTATCTTAGTTGGTTAAGTATTGCAAATGATAGTGCCACCCCTTTGAAAGGATCTTACTACCACCCTAGCCCTTAATGAGTACCCTTGGTTAGGAAAGTACCATTCTTGGTAACATCATCCCAAGGGCCAAAAAATTAACAATAGCAAAAAAAAATGAGCATTAGTACCCCTGGTTAGGGAAGTACACTCCCAACATCATTAATCCACACAGACTAGGATTAGAATAGCTATTAGACTGCATTCCTAATAGGTGACAATTAGAAATCAAATCTACTCCTCAACGCAAAATTCTCAATCATCCTCCTCCCTTGGCCAACCTCCTCACACAAGGTTGCGCTCTCTTTTCTAACCTCCCAAAGGTGTAGCAAATTCTTCCCCATGAATGTTGTTTATCTTTCTCTATCCCTACCAAATTGATCTTGGGTGAAATTTGGCTTAGAGTCAATCTTACAAGTACCAAAAAGTGGGTAAAAGGTTATTTATAGCTTATCCCCTAGAGTTTTTTTATACAGGTTAACTTTGGAAGGCATTTTCAAGTCTTTTCCCTTCCTTGGGCTCCTCGGGCTCTAAGATTTGGTAAGCCCCTTTCCCTTGGATACAATTCCCAACCTCTTTATGATTCAATGTCTTAACTTGTAGAAGGTTGACTTTTCCAATGATGCTAGTACACACACACACAACATGAATAAACATAATAATCATGGGTTAAAATGCATCATAATAAGAAATCATACTATTGGAAGTTAATGTATATTCCATATTAAAGTAGCATAAGTATTCAACAACATATGCCATCAAAAAAGTAACAATCATTAAGTAACCCCACATGTTTCATTATTCAATATAAGTCAACATCAATAGAGGGAAAATCAACAAGGGGATAATGAGTCCAAAACATCATCTCCTAACCAACATAAAAATGTGTAAAAATAACTAATAACTAACAAAAGGTAGGGTCAATAGAACATCTAGGGGTGTTACACTCCCCTCCCTCTGAAAAGGGCTACAACCCCAAATCCAAATCATCACTAAACAAACGAGGATAAAGCTTTCTCATCTTTGACTATAATTCCCAAGTGTCATATTCCTATGAGTAGTGCTACCAACAAACCTTGACCCATTATATAACTATATTCTATGGGTGTTGTTGTTTAGTCATGATGATCATCAAGGGTTTGGTGAGAAACTCCCTTGTGCCCCTCCTATGTATAGCATCAAAACCCAATATATGGTTAAGCACATATTTCTTAAGTAAGGATATATGGAAAACATCATGAATCTTCACATGTAGTGGTAAGGACAATTTGTAAGCAACTACGCCCATTTGCACCAAAATCTCAAAAGGTCTACAATATCTTGGTGTCAATTTCTTCCATTTTCCTAGACACAATGAACTCCTTTTCGACTTGACTCTAAGGAACATTTTCTCTCCAACTTTGAAAAATTGTTCTTGTAATACCCCAGTTTTGATCCTTGGTTCATTGTTGTGTATATACATGATGAATGATTATAAGCTAAATGATGTAATTTGTAACCGAACATTGAATATTAATAAAAGTACATCACCAACTACAAAAGAGAAGGATAGTGGGCTATGATTCCATAGAGGGGAAAGACAAGGGGGTTGAGTAGGTTAAGGAAAATAAATTAGTAAGGGAGTTAACCCAAAGTATTTTAAAACATCTTTATGTCCTTGATTAAAGCTAATTATGACTTAATTAATCCTTGGGGGGATTAATGTAGGAAGGTGATATATGGCCCCTTTATGCTATGCAATTAAAATTTTTACCTTTACCATGCAAGACAACTATTGTGAATTAATTGTGGTTGTTTTATTTTCAAGGTTTGAGAGGGGAGTTCTAATGTGGACTATCATTCAATTATTAGAGAGTCTAACTTACTAGAAAATTGGGAATTTACCTTGGAAATTGTCCTTCATTTGGGGAATTGGAGAAATTTCCCTAGATCAAAATGTTGTGTGTATACTGAATTCAAAATGTGAAGGCTAGAAGAATGCATTAGTAGATAATTTTGGTTGTACTTAATGATATTGGTTGTAATTGAGGAAATTTCACTATAATTGATAATTCCCTAAGAACCCAGTAGTGAGATTTCTAGGATAGTCTGTGCTAAATCCCTAGAGGGAAGTGGGATAGCTTGAGGCACTGTTGAGTAGAAAAGGGAATACCATTTCTTGGGTCATGCACACTTATGGGGAAGAGGGATGTGGATTGGAAATTATTGTAGGTGTAATTAATGTTTGTGATCTTGGAAATTGGGTTGTGAGAAGAGAAATTAGAGACGACCATAGGACGAGTGTGCCTCGTATGGATTCATAGATTCAACTCAGGGGTGGAATCCGTTGCAAAGAGAACTGGTGTATTAGGGAGCCCATGGTTGGGTGGAATGTCCCTCTTCTATAGCCAGTTGATGAACAATTCCAAATATATAAGTGTCATATAAGAGTTCCTAACTGTATCTATGAATTTTGTTGAACTAATACTAAATTTTTATGGTTATGTCATGGTTGAATTAATTTTCAATTTATTCTTATGATTTCTTGGGTTAGTCTACATTTATGATTTATGGTTTCATGAAAATTGAATGGCTACATTTAAGTTTCATAAATTTGTAGTGGCATGCCCGTTGATGGTAAATAATTAATAAGAAAACAATTGAGTTGGGTTCCTTAGTGAATTCGTTAAATTTGAGTGGATAAAATAATTACCCTATATCCTCAAAGTGCATAGAGGGTTTTGGGTATGTTACAAAGTGGTATCAGAGCTACTGGTTACAACGCTAGGGTTGTATGGGGCAAAAGTAAGTTGTATATGAAGAAATTGTAATTTGTGTTACAAGTGTTTAGTGAAATTTATCCATTAGAATACTTAGGGAAAATAGTGTTTGAAACTTGCAAATGTTGAAATTACTAGATTGGAAGGGTGTTAGAGTAAATGGGTAACTTATGGAGGCATAAATGTAGAAATGCCTGAATTTTAGAGTTAGCTCTCTGGAAATTTTGGAAAATGAAGTTGTAGGTTAAGTGTTTGACAAAATTTCCATGAGGAGAAAGGACTTTATAGAGCTATAACTTCAATTTTAGAAGCCCAATTTGGGTATGGGTGTAGTCGTTGGAAGGATAATTCAAACAAAAATAATTGATGGCTCAAACCTTGGAGAATTTCTTTATAATTCTTCAAAACTTAAGAAGAAGAGACATGTATCCTTGATCTGATAAAATTGATGAAATGCATACTTACCATCATTTGAAAGAAAATGCGACATACCTAGAATTGAGACATATATGACAATTTATTAGTATGGACACTTCTTGCAAATTCGGAGCTACAAGAAGAATATTTAAAGAAAATAATTGAAGATAGACAAAGACTCCCTAACATCCACGAAGAAGAAGTTAGAGGCCTAAATATCAACAAAAAAGAGACAAAATCTAACAAACATGGAAAGAGAATGGAATCATTAGAGCTAGTCAAAAGTATAAGGAGTATGGAGATGGAGGTGCAGAGTTTCAAAGTTGATAGTGAGAGGGTATTGAAAGCTCAAGAGGAGAAAAATTAGTTGAACATTTAGTTACTATAAAACATAAATCATTGCAAAAGAAAATGAAGATTGGATCAGGCTCAAGGTATGAGGAAGGAGGAAACGTCCATTCAAAAAGATAAAACAATGGAATATCCTAGCACTCAAAGTCCTACCAAAACTTGAAGGTATCATTACGCACCAAGACATTCAACGAGGAAACCATATGCATCCAAAGAGTCACATAGCAGCCTAGAATTGTCTCCATATAGAGATCAAAGGAAAATGTATGTGGTAAGCCAATTGCACGAAGATTTTAGGAAAATCAATCCACCCACTTTTGATGGTGAAAAAAAAGATGGGAGAGGATGCTAAATCTTGGTTGTTGGGAATAAGGAATTACTTCCATCTGCATAACTACTCATCCAAACTAGAAGCTAGAATTGCTATATATAACCTACATGGGAATATTTTATTTGGTGGGACTATCTAATGCAATTTAAGGACATCAATGAGAGGATAATATACTCGAAAAAATTCAAGAAGTATTTTCAGCAAAAGTACCTTTCTAAGAATCACTGTGACAAGAAGATGCGGGAATTTTTCAAACTCAAGTTGGGAAATATGACTATGGAAGAATACGAAAATATGTTTTTGGATTTTCTAAGGTATGCTAGCTATATTAAAGATAAGAAGGAAAATGTACAAAGATTCTTGAGTGGATTTCCTGCATTCTACAAAGATACAATTTAGATTGATAAACCTAATACTTTTGAAGAGACTATCAAGAAGGATAAATAATCGTATGACCATAGTAAAGGAAAATCATATTTTTAAAAGTCTTGGAGAGATAACAAAAAATACAAGCAAGATCAAAGGAACATGGGCTTTCAACCTCCTTTCTTTAGGAATAGTCCTAATACATATAAATTGAGCCAACCAACTCAAAGTGGATCTAAAATGGCATAATACTTGGGGACTAGGGAAAGGTAGCCAATAAAATGTTGAGGATGTGAAGGAAACCATCTATACCAAGATTTCCCTCAAACAGACGAAAAATGAGGAATGTGAAAAACATATACGAGGCTACTATAGTGGAATATGTGGGCTGGAACATCCCAAGAATATATGCCACCCTGGAAAATTATCAGGTGGATCCTTAATCACAAGTGATTGAGGTTGAAGGTAAGATTACCAATCAACCTATTGCAATTTTAATTGATTCAGGAGCAAGTCATAGTTACATTTCCCCTGATTTGATTGAAATATTTCATTTGAAAAAATGTAAGCATGAGAAATCATGGTTGGTTCAATTGGATACTGGGACTAAAAGGAAAATTAATGAAATTGTCAAGGTTAACCATTAGATATGGATGGCGTCAACACTTTTGTAGACACGAACATAATACCACATGGTTCATATGATGTTCTTATTATAATGGACTAGTTGGATGTGCATCATCCTATCCTAGATTGTCATAATAATACTTTCACTTGTCTTGATGAAGAAGGAAAAAAAAGGACAATGAAAGGAATTCCCAAACCCATTTTATAAGGGATATTTCATCCTTACAGTTGAAGAGATGCTTCAGAAAAGGGTTTCAATTTTATGCATCTCATGAGGAAGAGTTAGGAAAGTGTATAAGAACAAATCTTGAGGAATTTCCAGTGTTGCGGGAATATGCAGATGTATTTGGGGGATACCAGTTTTTACACCAAAAAGAGATATTGATTTATATATCAATTTGATTCTTGGAGCTACTCCAGTATCTAAGACTCCATACAAAATGAGTAGACCCAAATTGAAGGAGATGCAAATGAAATTAGAAGATTTGTTAAACAAGGGGTATATATGCCCAAGTGTCTCTCATTGGGGAGTGCCAACACTCTTTGTGAAGAAGAAATATGGGGATTTACCACTATACATTGAGTTTAGACCGTTGAATAAGGTCACTGTGTGAAATAAATATCCTTTACTAAGAATTGATTATCTATTTGATCAATTGAGAGGAGAAAATATCTTTTCAAAGATATATCTGAGGTCAAGCTACCATCGAATAAGGATAAAGGATGAAGACATAAATAAGAAATCTTTCAACACCAGTTATGGGAAATATGAATTTGTAGTGGTGCCATTTGGACTAACAAATGCACCAACAACTTTCATGTGCTTAATGAATGGAATATTTATAAATTACTTGGATAAGTTTGTCACTAGATTCCTAGATGATGTTCTTATTTATTCAAACTTGGAAGAGGAGCATGAACAAGACTTGATGTCATTACTAAAAGTACTAAGAGAGATCAATTTTATGTGAAGATAAACAAATGTTCCTTTTATTAGACTCAAATTCATTACTTGGGAAACATCATATTTAAGTAAGGAATACTGATAGATATAGAGAATATTGGAGTTCTTAAGGAATGGCCTACACCTAAGAACATAGCTAAGGTAAGGTAATTCATGGGGCTTGTTAGATGCTACAAAAGATTCATAGAAGGATCTTCCAAGATTGCTCATATCATTACATGTTTACGAAAGAAGAGATTTAAATTTGAATGGACACCAAAGTGTGAAGAAAGCTTCCAACTATTAAAATAGTTTCTTACTAATGCACCAATTTTTAAGATTGCTGACCCAAATGAAGAATTTGCAATTTGTACAAATGCTTGCAAAGATGAATTGGGTGGAGTACTTACTCAAAATGGACATGTGATTTTTTATGAATCCAGGAAGCTTACGGAGCATGAAAATAATTATGTCACACATGATTTAGAACTTTCTACAATAGTTCATGTACTAAATATGTGGAGACATTACTTTATGGAGAGAACGTTTGAGTTAAGAACATACCACACCGGTTTGAAATATTTATTTGAGCAACATAATTTAAATGTCAGGAAAATAAGATGGTTGGAATTTCTTAGGGAATATGAATTTGATATTAAACATATTAGAGGGAAAGATAACAAGGTTATTGATGCACTCAACAGAAGAGTACATGCAATGCATAATACAACCATTAGTATGTGCAAATGTAATTTGAAGAATAAAATTCTTGACGTTGTTACTTTTGATGAACATTATCTTCAAAGCAAGAAAGGGTTACAGTAAGAGAATGTACATCAAAAGTATGAGGGTTATACGTAGGAAGAGAATGATTTTCTTATGCATAAAAATAGAGTATATGTTCCTAATTCTTATGAACTAAGGAAGATAGTTTTAAAAGAAACGCATAATGTTCCATATGTTGGACATCCCTATTATCATAACACAATTGCAAAAATAAAAAGTCAATATTTCGAACAAGAATGAAGGATGTGGTTGATTATATAGTCACATGCATGGATTGTCAAAGAGTAAAGGATGAGAAACAACATCTAGAAGGGTCGCTACAACCATTATCAATTCCATAGTGGAAATTTGAAATGGTAACTATTGATTTTATCACCAAGTTTCCCAAGAAAACAAGGCAACATGATTCAATAATGGTAGTGGTGGGAAAATTGATCAAAGGTCCTCACTTTATTCTAGTTAATTTGTCTCATAAGGCAACTAATATAACATAGATTTACTTGAAGGGTATTTCCAAGTTTCACAGGATACCTAAGGAAATTATTTCAAATAGAGACCCAAAGTTTACCTCAAACTTTTGGAATGGATTATTCAAGGGTTTTGGTACAAATATGAACTTTAGTAAATCCTATTATCCACAATTAAATGGGAAAACAAAGAGATTCAATCAAGTGATTGAAGACATGCTAATAATATATGTGATGGATAAGCCATTGAAGTGGGAGGCTTACTTGCATCCAGTAGAATATTCCTACAATAATGGATATCAATATCAAATGAAGATGAGTCCATTTGAGGCACTGTATGGAAGAAAGTGTAGTACTCAAGTTAGTTGGGACAATACAACAAACAACGTGGTACTCATGCCATGATTGCTCAGAGAAATGGAAGAGAAAATGGTCAAGTTCAAGTAGAATTTAAAGGAAACACAAGACATGCAAAATAGTTTTGTTTAGGTAAATGGAAAATTAACATAGAAATTTAAATTTTGAGAGCATGTGTTCTAAAAGTGAAAACAAAGAAAAGTTTATTAAAGTTGGGGAGATGCATTAAATTGGCAGCCAAATATTGTAGTCCTTTTGAGATCCTAGATATGATAGGACCCGTTGCATACATGCTTGCATTTCCTGCTACCATAAAAGTGCATAATGTGTTTCACGGGTCTGTGTGTTTCACATGGCATTATTGAAAAAATGTGTTCTTGACCCTAACCATGTCACTGATTGTACTTTGATTCAAGTGGAACCAGAAGGAAACTTCCAGGTATATCCATGCATAATGGATAGGAAGGTTACAATACTTAGGAATAGATTCATAGGATAGGTAAATGTCCAATGGACCCACTACATATCTGAAGAAGAAATGTGGAAACCATTCATAGGATAGGTAAATGTCCAATGGACCCACTACATATCTGAAGAAGAAATGTGGAAACCGGAGGATGCAATGTGGGAGGCATATTCACATTTATTTTGAAAATTTTGATGTAAAGTTTTTTTTTTAGCTATATGTAATGGTGATGTGCACCAAGGAAAATGCAAAATCTAGTGGGGTGGGAATGTAATACCCCACTTTTGAATCCCAATTAAGTGTTGTGTATATACATGATGAATAGATATAATTTAAATGTTGTAATTTGTAATCGAACATTGAATGTTAATAAAAGTACATCACCAATTTCAGACGAGATGGACAAAAGAAGGGGGATATGACTCCACAAGAGGGGAAAGGCAAGGGGGTTGAGTAGGCTAAGGAAAGGGCCTTAATAAAGGAGTTAACCCATAGTATTTTCAAACTTCATCATGTCCTTGATTATTAGCTAATTATGGTTTATTAATTAAGCCTTGGGGGGTTTAGTTCATGAAGGTGATACATGGACTCTTCATGCCATGTTAAAATTTTTACCTTTACCATGAAAGTGAACTATTGTGATTATTTTGTTTGTTCTATTTTGAAGGTTCAAGAGGGGAGTTTGAATGTGGAATGTTATTCAGTAATTAGAGAGTCGAACTTACTAAAAAATTGGGAATTCACCTTCTGAAGTGTCCTTTGTTTGGGGAATTGGGGAAATTCCCCTAGAGTTAATTGTTGTGTGTATACTGAATTCGAACTATGAAAGATACAACCACAAATTAATAGAGAAGTATGGTTGGAAAAAAACGATATTGATTGTAATTGAGGAAATTTTGCTACAATTGATAATTCTCTGGAATCCCAATAGTGAGATTTCCTGGCCATCATATGCTAGAGTTATGGTGGGGAGTGGGATAGCCTAAGGGACTACTGAGAAAATAAGAAGATCCCATTCCTTGGGTTGTGCAGACTGATGGGGCAGAGGTTTGTGGATTGGGAATTGTTGTAGGTGTAATTAATGATTGTGATCCTGGGAATTGGGATGTGAGAAGAGAAATTAGAGCCCAACCACAGGAAGAGTGTGCGCCTTGTGGATTCATAACCTCAACTCGAGGGTGGTCTATATTGTAGAGAGAACTGGTGCAAAAGGGATCCTATTTTTGGGTGGAATGTCTCTCTTCTATAACTAGTTGGTGAACAATTCTAGGCAGATGAGTGTTTCTAATTGTATCTATGAATTTTCTTGAATCAATGATGAATTTTTATGGTTAGTCAAGGTTGAATTAATTTCCAGTTTGTTCTTCTAACTACCTTTGTTATCCTGTATTTATGATTTATGGTTCCATAAATAATGGAATGACCACATTTAGGTTGCAAGAATCTGTAGTGACATACCTACTGATAGTAAATAGTTAATAATAGAAAAATTGAGTTTGGTTTCTAAGTGAATTGGTTCTAATTTGAGTGGCTAAAATAAGTACCCCATATGCTCAAAGTGCATAGAGGGAATTAGGTACATTACAATTATGATCTTTTTTTATCTATGCAATTCTTTTCCTTGTCTTGGGGTAGTCTTTAGACTTTGCTTTACTTGTTTCACTATGTTCTCCATCTCTTTGAGGGTTCCACTTTCTTAGTTAGTTGTGCTTACAAGTTGTCCCAACTAATTAAGGAATTACACTTCCACCTGTACAAAGCTTCAAATGGACTCTTCTTGAGGGAATGATGGTATCTATTTTTGTAGAAAGTTCTACTAAGGGATGATAGTCCTCTGAATTTTTTGGTTGATTAATTACATACATATTGATCATATCTTCCAAAATTCTCTTAACCCTCTCCCTTTGACCATCTGTCTTAGGATGGCCAGTCATACTAAAACTTATCTTTTTGTGAATCTCATAAAACAAACTCTACTAGAACTTAGAGGTAAATTTTGAGTCATAGTTTGTCACAATTACCTTTCATGCCCCATGCAGCCTTAACACCTCTTCGATGAAAGTTAGAGAAATATTGCATGCATGTTGAGTAGTCTTGACCAAAATTAAATGGGATATTTTTATCAAATAATCGACTACCACCAGTATTGAGTCATTGACTCTATAAAAGTGCTTGATAATTCCAAAATAAAATCAATGTTTATTTCTTCCCACTTCTAAGATGGTATATTTATGGGATTGAACTTCTTGATTGGATGCTGATGATCCACTTTTATCTGTTGGAACTCTAGGGATTTGGCCACATTGGTTGCAATATATGATTTAAGTCATGGATTGATTCATACTTTGATACATACTTTGGTATCAAAGGTGTTCAAAGTAGGGGGCATCATGTGCTTCATGAAATTCCAACCTTCTTAGATATTTGTAATCTAGCACATAAGTTCGATTCCTCTAGAGTAACACTCCATCTTCAACTAAATGATAGTTATCATACTTCATGAGTTCTTTCTCAATCCAATTTTCCCTCCTCAAAATTTCTTGGAATACCTCTTGGTACCACTTATCTTCCTTGGACTGCATCTTTATCCATTTCCTCAAATTCGTTTGATCTTGGGAAATTTCACCTATGTGTTGCGTCCAACTCGAGGCATATATTACTAAATTATCTTTTCCTTTGATGTGTAGTATGTCATAGCCATAATTTCTAAAAAAATCCACCCGACACTATTTCTTGGTGTTTAAATGAAATAGAGTTTTTAAATATCCCAACATTTCATGATCTGTCCCCAATTCAAATTTCCTACAAATTAAGTAATGTTTCCATGACTCCAAGTCATGTAGTATTGCAAGGATCTCCACGTCATGAGTTGGGTATTTCTACTCATGAGAATTTAACTTCCTTGATTCATGCTCACTACTCTCCCTTCCTATATAATTACTCCTCCAATTCCTTCCCCACTAGCATTAGTGCATACCTGAAAGTCTTTGCTAAAGTCAAAGAGTATCAACACATGTGTTTTCATGTTAAGTCTCTTTTGTTCCTGGAATATTTCCACATGTAGGGTGGTATAGAGGAATTTAACTCCTTTCCCTTATAGATTTGATAAAGGGCCCACAATCTTTGAGAATCCTTCCATAAACCTCTAATAGTAGCCAACTAATCCCATAAAATTCCTTCCATTGCATTCTTTATGGTTGACCAACTAGATATATCTTCTACCCTCTTGAGGTCCACCTTCAATCCCTAAAATATTATATTCCCAAGATACTAGATCTCTTGTTTGAAGAATTCAAACTTACTCAAATTAGCATACAATTGATGCTCTCGCATATTTTGCAACAATAGGAAGATATGCTCATGTGCTCTATCTAATTCCTATAATAGACTAGGATGTCATCAATGAATACAAACACAAGCTTATCTAGATACTTTTGGAATACAAGATTCGTTAATCTCATGAAGACTATAGGGGAATTTTTCAATCCAAAAGGTAAAACTAGGAACTCATAGTGCCCATATATGGTTCAAAAGGCAACCTTTGGTATATTAGCTTCTTTGACTCTTATTTGGTGATATTTGGATCTCAAGTCCAATTTGGAGAATACTCTTCCCCCCTTGAGCTGATCAAACAAACCATTGACCCTGGGTAAGGTATACTTGTTTTATTTTGTTACCTTACTCAACATCATGTAATCAATGCACATTTGTAAGGTCCTATCCTTCTTCTTAACAAACATCATAGGAGCTCCCCAAGGTGAGGCACTTGGGCATATGAACCCCTTGTTTAACAATTCTTGCAATTGCATATTAAGCTTTCCCATATCATTAGTCCCCAATTTTGAAGGTGCCTTCAATATTGGGGTGACTCTGGGCATTAGGTCTATCTTATAATTCACCTCTCAAGTTGGTGGTAACCATGGAAATTCATCTAAGAATACATTTATAATTTCCTTGATTATGGGTGGTTGTTCTGCTACCATTCTTGTTTCTTTTGCAACTTTAGTGATATGGATGAGGTGTCCTTTACAACCTTTGTGCATGTTGTGCTTGACATGCATGGAGATTATTTGTCTTGTTTTCATGAGGATATTTTCCCCTTGTGTGCTTCTAACTATTCCATTGTCATCCACACATTCAACCATTTTCTCATAGTACTCTACCTTGGCCTTGTGGAGTTCCAACTAGAGTGCCCAATAATCCTATTGTAGGATCCCAAGGCTAGCTCATGGAAACATATATTTCTTCTCCATCCTCCTAGGTCCACCACACATATGTCAATTGTCTGGTTGATACACTTCTTAACATGGTTTTCTATTTGTACTTTCCATAGGTTTTGGATATTTTTGGAGTTGAGCTTAAAATCGACCACCACCATAGGGGATATGAAATTGTGAGTGCTTCCATTGTCAATAAAGAAGGTATAAGGTTTTTCAAATATAATACCTCTATATTGTATGAGGTAAGCTTGATATTATTCTTTCTTATTTTCAATGGATGCATAAATATTTCTTCTTATTGCATCCCCTATAGTCCCTTTTGGTTCTAAGAGGTTCACTATTCTCGTATTATGATTTTTCCTCTTTGAGAAATTATAGGCCTTGTGCCTGACTTTTTCACATTCTTCACATTTAACCTCCAAGTGTATGGGAACTACATTCCCATGTGATTTGTATACTTTATTTGTCTTAATTAACGATGTAGATTGGAGTTTCATTGATCATACTTTTGTCTCCAAGTTTTTTTGTGATTGATCCTATGATTAATACTACCACTTAGTTCCCTTCTTCATTGAGCCTCTATTCCACATAATTTTGTCTTTTGTATTATTTTTATTAGTGTCTTTGTCATGAAGGTATTGACCCTTTCTCTGATATGATCCACAAGTCCTCCAATTTATCTCTTGACTAAGAAATTCTCACTGAGTCCATGGGCATATTTCTCTAACTCCACAAACTTGAACTCATATTTATTCTTTTTCCTACTTCCCTAATGCTTCCCTACTTGAGTGAGTAATACTCATTTTCTTTCTTGTGGTAATACATCTCGCCTAGGTATTTCTCCTCAAACTGTGTCTTGAACTAGTCCTAGCCTAGGTGCTCCTCGTCCACTTTTTCATTTTTCTTGAGATTATCCCACCAAAGGTTCATGTCATATATCAACTAGTAACTAGTGAACTTGGTCTTTTTCTAAGGGGTGGAAATCATATAACATCATCTGCCTCTTGACGTTTACCAACACGAATTTAGCCTTGTTTCCCCTCTTGATGATCTCGTTGAAGGTGGGATCCTTTTGGTTTCTCAATTCATAACCCAATTTGTGGTGCTTAAGGGGATACTTTTGACTAGGTTCCTCTTCTACTGAGGGTCTCTTTGGCTTGATTTTCTATCTTGGATCCCAAATATTCCAACATTCTTTTGATCTCTTAGAGGGATGAGAATTGATCATCTACTTATCTCTTGATTCTATGTAGCTATTTGGATAGCTCTCCATGGCTCTTTTTCTCACTGAGGGGAATGAACTTGACTAGTCCTGTTACTCATATGCTAACATGTGTTTAGGGGCTCATTAAATGGCATCTCAAGGGTTGTGAGTCCATGTGGAGTTAGACCCATTTTTGGAATTCATAGGTTCTCTTTCTTTGTAGTCAAAGCTAAAGGCATGGAGGGTCACAAACAAGGGGAAAAAACTCCACCATTGTTGGATTAATTTATATGAATTGTCTATAGTTCCCTCTTTTAGTGACGGGCATGAGAAGCGTTATGTTGTATTCGAGGCTTTTCCAATGTTCCAAGTCTATAAAGGATGCAATGCCATTACTCTTCTTGGTTTCTATGATCACGAGAAGGATGAGCGACTCCGTTTGGATTCACTGTGTGTTATAGGGTCCGTTATATCCCAGGGTTTCAAGTAAAGAAATTTAGGGTTATTTCCGTTATTCCAAGTTATGAATGAGTGATGGTATCTTTAGGTTTGGGTGGCTCACTTGTTTTCTAGGTTCGGGTTCAAAACTAGCACAAAGATCTTTGCTTCATGGTCTAGTCTAAGGTTGATTTATGAAACAAATAACATACTAGGGTTTATATTTATATTTTATGTTTATATCTGCACTTAAACATGAGCTGTATGTTGATATGTTGATCAAAGAAACAATGTGAAGCTATGGTATGCATATTTGGCTTAAACTTGGCTTTCCTTGTTTTTCGAATAGTTCAAAATATGTAATAGAACATTCTTCATAAATATATGAATATATGCATATACACATTTTCAATAGATGCCCCAAAAGAATTATTTGTTTTAAAATTACAAATTTGGTTGAGCCCTCCTTGAGTTTATGTTCTTTTAACTATTTCATCATCCATAGATTTAAACATTGCTTTATTTTTTGTAATGATCTCAAGTTTTGATGKTTTTTTGTTAACCTATTAAGCAAGTCTTTAAACAATAAGACAATATATAATGATTTTACTTTGGATACTTTTACCACACAATATAASACCTTAGTGCAAAGCTTCACAAAGTTGCAATACAAGTGGAACATTAGAAGATATCACCATTGTCACCTAGGAAACAACTTTCATCATTTTAGTGAAGGATTAAATACAACACAAGGGAGGATTCCMTAGTAGCCTTCATGAATCCCTAAGCATGACACAATCAAGTATAAGGTCCCTAATGTATCTACTCAATCTACCACCAATGGAATAAGATAAATAAGGTAATGATAAGGTGTTAATTTTTTGCAATTTCCAAATYTGAATGGATGAATATATAGGGAAATATAGAAGGTTTATCAAGTCAATTTTAGGCACAAATGGATCCCCAAACACTACAAAAGAAGAAAAAGATATTGTTTGTTGTAAAACTTGAAATAAAGATGATAAATTACAATAGTAATACAAGTTATTACAACTTCATTAAATTTATCCTTTGAACAAGTAATAAACCAAATGAAGATAGGGCTAAGTGTTGGATTAAACTAGGGTTTTATCAACCAACAATATCTGAAATTATAAATTCATATAACATCCCTAAAACCTTAGATGTCCAACCCTAAAAGGATGAAATCACAAATCAACAATACAAATTAGGGTTTAAATATTATTACTAAGTCAACAATATGCATGAATATAAAACCATCCAAGTCTTTTATGGATGAAAATGAATATATTGTTGTTATAAAACCCTAATATAACCCTAACACAATAGAAATAAGTTGAAATTTAGAATTTTGTGATTGACTATTGGGAGAAAGACTAGTGCCTACTAATGTTTTCGTCATATGGGGTCAATTAAGGGCTCCTTTAAAGATATGTAAGTAAATCTAGGGAGATATGGAGGGTTGTTCACTACTTACCCTAGAAGATCCTCCTAGTATATTACTGGGTATTCAAAGATCATTCAAGGGAATATTCTTCACTAGTAACCTTCCAAGAGTTTTGACAAGAAGGGTTTGTTCAAGAAAGATCCAACAGAATGCACAACCATCATTACACTTATATTCATTCATAAAAAAAATTACATGATAAAAAGAGAACACTAAATTCAAGAAACCTTCCATCCTTTAAAACCCTATCAACAAACATCCCCAAGAGATCTTCTCCAAAAAGTCGCACTAACTAGCCATCCATAGCGATTTGTATAAGAGATAAAGTAGTAGTAGAAAAGTAGTGACAAATGTCCATAGGTAACAAAGATTTACAAGTGAGAAGTGATTCTCTTATTTATATGAGTGATCAATCACCCTTCTCATCCATTAGAAGCACTAAAAACATAAAATAATGAATTTATCTCTAACAAACCCTAGATATAAGACCAATAGACATAAAATCTACATGATAAAAGAGTGGACATGTCACTAAGACCCCCCCAAATTCCTCCAATATAAATTAAATAATCTCAAGTGTTAAATCTCCCACCATAAATGCATGTTAGAGGTTGCACATGTGGCATAAATGACCTCATAAAGTGGACACCTCACTCCAAATGATGTGTAGGGGGCTCAAAAAGTGAAATGTTTCCTTCAATAGGTGCAACGTTTCATCTTCAAGTTGCATATCATCCCCAAGAGGTGTGATGTCTCATCAAAATGTGTAACATCCCCTCAAAAGGTGCAATGTCCCATCAAGAGTTGTCAAATCATCATAAAAGGTGAAATGTCTCACCATCAAAGGATCACATCACACCCATAGTTCTAGGGTGTCTCAATAAAGGAGCCATGTCATCAAAAAGATCAATGACCTCCCAAAAATGTGGAACAACCTCTCTCAAGTGGTGGGACAAATTCCACCAAGTGTGCTAATATCCCCTTAATGTCCTCCAAAGGACCAAGACGTCAATCAAGAATATGGCTATGTGCAATCCATCATCCATGGAGGGACTCATGCAGTCCAATGCACCATCAAAATTGGAGGCATGTACACAAGTCAAATAAAAAATATAAATTGATTCATGTCAATGAAAAAGCCACTAGATAGATCACATTAAGTATCCTCTTCAAACTTCACACTAGCTCATAAAGTTATACATTTTTCCAAGTTTAGGTATGGGAGGGTCATTATTACCCCCCATTAGGTGTGTCAGTACCCATGATAAGGAGTATGTGTAATGGCATGTGGTATGGTTTTGGGGTTTACTTCATGTGTGGTGGCATAGTCATGAAAGGGGATGTATGATAATCATCCTCATGAGTGCCTTTGTATGAGGGAGTGCTTAGGAAATGAGTTACCCTTTCCTAGACAGTACTGTGTCTTTCCAAAACTCTATTTTCATTTTTATTTATTCATTCAACCTTTTTGGGCTTTGGAATTTCATCTTCTAAGTGATTTTGTTAGGTATGCATTCATTGCATAGGACTTGGGGTGATGGCCTCTTCGCTAGGGGGTAGAGTTCATTCTTATCATTCTTTCTTTTTTTCTTTGCTTTGCATTTGGAATTATAACATTTGATCTTTCTATATCACCTTTTTTATATCAAGATGGATCAACCTCGATCATTCTAGCTCCTTCTTCTCATGAGATTATGAGGCCTGAACCTTTATGGGTGACATACGACAAGAAAACCAAAAGAGAGGATAATAGAGAGGGGATATGTGGAGTGTGTCATGTATGGAATGGGATATGGACATGTTACCCCTCTCAAGGACCCTAGTAAAACAACTTTTCCTAGGAGTGACAACACTTGACTAGGAGATAATGATGGCCTCCAAGGTGAAACAAGGAAAAAGGTATAAATTCAAATCATCATGATCCATAATCTGTAATGACCGCTCCGTTACGACATCAATGTACAGAGTACAGTAGAGGTAATTTTTTTTTTTAATATCATTAGAACAAGTATTACACAACAATAACATACACAAACATTTATACATTTGATTCTTATCCACATCATTACAAAACAATAATTAATTTCAGCATCATCATACTAATAGATTAGTCACATCACCTCAAGATAACGAGATGTCCATCTTCCCATCCTACCCTCCAAGGTTAGGACCTCCAAGACACATAATCAATGCTCAAGTCCAAGATTCATCCGATTGATTTTTACCATTTAAGGTCTCAGGACTGGTGACTGTTCTAAGGAACATGGAAGTATCTATTCCTGTAACCATCTCTAATATAGACTCAAAACTAATATACCGGTAAGGTACAAAATCATAACGCAATTAAACTCATTCAATGACTCATTATTCTTGACAAAAGTTTTCCTTTCCTTAAGAATTACAACTAACATTGTTTATTATCATCTAGATAATATGCCTTCTCTTTAAGAATACCACAATATCTTAAATTCAATATTTAACAAATTTTCTTCCCTTTAAAACACACACAAACGAGTAATTATTCATTATCTAGACAAATGTACCTTCCCTATAAAATACAAATAATTATTGTTCACTATCTATACAAAATTTACCTTCTCATTAAAATACAACATATGATTCACTCAACATTTAACAAATGCAAATTCACCTTCTCATTAATAATGCCACAAATGATAATAAATGGTATCGTGACCCATGCACACATAAGTGGATCAAAGCCCACCCCCATGTCCTTCAACTTTTTTAAGTCCCCGAGGTGTAGGACAGTCAGTGACAGAGTGTGTTGTTAAGCCACTCCGTGATGTTAAAGTCACCGGTTCGAAACCTGCGGGGACAAAAAATCCAACCATGTTAAGGGTTGGTGTGGCTTAGGCCGGGTGCGATCCCCGGGTGATTTTGACGGCTTAGATGCCCCTGAGTCGCGGTTTCTCAAGCCACAGGTTAATCACGTAGCCAACATGTCCCGCACAAATTAACAAACAAAAAAAAATAATGCCACAAATGATTATATTCAACATTAAACAAATACAATTTCACCATCTCATTAAGAATGCCACAAATGGCTATATTCAACATTAAACAAATACAAATTCACCTTCTCATTTAGATTACCACATATAATTTATATTAAACCATAACAAGTTTCTTCCTTTAAAGATTACTAGTAAACCTTAATTATTCATTATCTAGATAAGTGAACAAAAGCATTAAATGGTAAACTATAATGATTCCATAACAATCCTAACTTACATTCTAATTAGGAATGTACATTATACCAGATATCCTTAATTACTAGCTCTAATTTTATTTAAAAAGCATTCTAGAATAAGGATTCCTTTGAAATGAGAATGAGCCTACCTCCTCTAGTTGTAAATATAATCGTCGTTAAACATATATTGTAAGACTTCACATTGGTGTTTATTACGTACAACAATATAGGTCTAACGAACTTTGTAAAGCATCACGATATCGACAACCACACGGTGTCGATTCCCTCTTGTGGGTTCGGAAATAATTGAATGGAGGATATGTTAAATGATGTTTTCTTTTATATGTAATTTAGATATTATCTCTTAGTCAAGAAAACACATACCATAATAAGAATTCATTTCCTCAACAATAACATAGTTTTCTTAATAGAAAATCAAAGGGAGATCCTAATTACCCAAGAGAGAATTAAATAACTCGAGATTACTAGATGATAACGCGCCTTGGCGATTTAGTGACTAAGACGACCACCCACAATGCATAAGCTTGGATGAACTAAATCAACTTGGAAATGATATAAAAGAGATCTCAAGAGATACAATAGTAATAATTAAGTCTAACAGAAACAAAGTGTGAATGGTCTGAAGTAAAATGATATCCAAGCATTATTGCTCCCTTGCCAAAATTAACGAAGGGAATTGGATTCGTTACCAAATCCAGTTGGGGTCTATATTGGATAATAAATTTAGACATAGAGACTATCCAAAACTAGAGTAAACAAGATTTGGTACCTCGTTCCCTTTTCGTTTGCTTACTGTGCAAATCCAATAGCATCAAGTTTTGGTTTCAATTTAAATTGNTGATATAAAAGAGATCTCAAGAGATACAATAGTAATAATTAAGTCTAACAGAAACAAAGTGTGAATGGTCTGAAGTAAAATGATATCCAAGCATTATTGCTCCCTTGCCAAAATTAACGAAGGGAATTGGATTCGTTACCAAAGCCAGTTGGGGTCTATATTGGATAATAAATTTAGACATAGAGACTATCCAAAACTAGAGTAAACAAGATTTGGTACCTCGTTCCCTTTTCGTTTGCTTACTGTGCAAATCCAATAGCATCAAGTTTTGGTTTCAATTTAAATTGCGACGATAATGTAAACTTGAAATTCAATGCACACCATAGATCTACAACGAACAACCAAAATTCTACATTCCAAATTTGCATAATAATATTGTAGAGAATATAAAAATTGATCTCTAGATTACATAATAGTTCTACAACTAAAATACTCATTTAAAATCCATAGTTACAAATAGTTCCAAAATGATTTACAATTTACTTTTATTACAATAAGATTTTCAGAAATAAAAATACCAGAACCAAGAATAGAGAGAGTTAACGATGTCCTTCAAATAATTTCGCTCCTCCTGTTGTCCCACTTGCTAATCACCAAACTTCACCGATACCTCCCAGCCAATGCTAGGGGTACTCTTCTTCCCCCTTATCCCCCCGAGCCGCAAAAGGGCCACACACAAGAAACCAACAAACAATAGCTCCAAGCCTTACCTCGCAAGGAAGAGCTTCCACTCTTTATACAAGATTGGTATCCCAACTCTCAGAAGTAAAACACACTCCACAAAATTTTGGCAGCATAAGATTACCAAATCCAAGTGAGATCCATTTCCCCTCCACCACATTTGTTTTATAGAAAAATAATCAATGACACATGTTTGCATGCACAATTAGTTATATTTTTAATTAATTTAATTAGTATTATTCACCCACACACTTGTCACACTCTCCCCAAGTTGCACAAGTAATTACCATTTTATCTTAATTAAAAATCCATTTTCCCTCACATTCCCCAATGTGTTCCTATTTTTGTTTTGAGTTGTCCCTTTGATCCCCAAATTTTTATTTAATGAGTGTCTCCTAACTAGATTTTAGTTAGAGTGGGATTACGAGTCTTCTTCTAGTTAGGCTAGTGGTAAGTTGACTCAAGATTCTATTCCATGTGTACTCCTATTCTCTCATATTATTATTTCTTCTATTTTTTAAAAATCATTTTATTAATTTCATGCACACATGTGCATTTTATCCAACCTTTAAATTTTATTCCCCTTTTTCCTAGAGTTTGATTATATTCTCAATCCTTTTACTTATGTCAAAATTCATTTAGTTCTTTATTTACATTTAGACTTAGACTTAGTCTTAGACTTAGGATCATAATTTTGTTAGGCTTTATAATTAATAATTTACTGTTTAATTAATTATTTTATTCTAATAAGGTCTAATAATTTCAATGTTTTCTAGGCCACCTAGATTTATTGACTCAAGTTTTAATTACGCGACGTGCCCTTCAAGACACACCTCCATCCTCCAAGGGTGCCACTCACCTTAGAATTTTTTTGGAAGTTTGTCCAACCCTTGGAGTCAACACTCCACTCGGTCGACCTTGTGAGAGACAGAGGGATTCTAAGGAATAAGGACTCTGCCTTATTGCACGTCCCTTATAAATATTCGTGAGAGATTGTCAATCATTTCATTCTAATAAGGTCTAATCATTTCAATGTTTTCTAGGCCACCTAGATTTATTGACTCAAKTTTTAATTACGCGACGTGCCCTTCAAGACACACCTCCATCCTCCAAGGGTGCCACTCRCCTTAGAWTTTTTTTGGAAGTTTGTCCAACCCYTGGAGTCAACACTCCACTCRGTCGACCTTGTGAGAGACAGAGGGATTCTAAGGAATAAGGACTCTGCCTTATTGCACGTCCCTTATAAATATTCGTGAGAGATTGTCTCAGTCTTCCCTCACACCATCGTGTACCTCTCTAACTAGGTAATCATTAACCTACAGTTTAGACCACGGTGGGATTGCTAGTAGGCTGTGACAGGGATACTGCCACATCTCTCCCTCAAATGTATGGTTTTTTTGCATGGCCCCTTTACTCCTTATGTGATTCAAATTAAAAAGCATTGTCAAGCCTACATCCACTAACAAAAATAGTGTCAATAATCTATATACATAAATCATACTGTAATAAATCATATGTCACATGTGCATAAAATGAAATACTCAAATAAATACAATCCACTCCCTAGCTCAATCCAGAGTCCAAGGAAGTTCATTGATGCCATGAAAATCCATAACCTGGCATGTATTTTTCAAAGTCGGGAAAACTTGTGAATAACATCTTCCAATACATATACATCAAAATAACAACAAGTCACAACACATCATCATCATCATCATATATATCCCATAATCGAAATGAAATCATAATGTACCATAATCAGATCACTTGCACACAAGTGTCCTCAAAGAATATGTCTATAAAAGTGTGCTTAGTGGAGCAGGATGTTACATACACCCCCTCTTGTTTTAAACTTCATCCCAATGTTTGTACAGTATATAAATGCAAGTAAATAAATTTATTTGGCATAGATATACATATCTAATATATCAAACAAGTAAGGAAACTGCTGACACATCTCATATGCGTCCTCCAAGGTAGTCGAGTGTGGACTATAGTTATCCCACTGAAATTTGACCTGATCGACTATTCGATGCAATAGATGTCAAATGTAATGGTACATAACGTGGATTGGCTCTGCCATGATATCACCCTCGTCTGACACCTGCAAAAAATCATGTCAATAACATGTGACAAATCACTAATATAATGTCGCAAAATAGATACATGAAATACATCGCGCATACGCCTCAAAGAATCAGCCAAGGCTAGTCGATAAGCCATGGGTCCTTTCTTTTCCACAACCTCGAAAGGTCCCACAAACCTAGGAGAGAGTTTATCACCCTTTCCAAACTTGATCAAACTTTTGTGAAATTTTCCCTGCAAGAAAACTATGTCACCAACTTCATAACTGCGGCCAACGCGACGTGCATCAACATAACTCTTCTGCCAATCCTGTGTTTCTTTAATCCTTTGTATTATCGATTGCATCCATTCTTCCATTTCTTGGATTACTTCCAGTCCTACTAGGACCCTATCCTCAAGTCGATCCCAACTCAACGACGTCTGACATGGTCACCCATAAAGAAACTCAAATGATTCCATTTTAATCATGCTCTGATAACTATTGTTGTATGCAAACAATACTAATGGAAAGAAGTCTTCCCAACATTGTTGTATGCAAACATTTTTTTTGTTCCATTACATACATATGAAAAATATCCTCCAAAATCTAGTTCGTTCTTTCTATTTGTTTGTCTGTTTTCGGGTGATATGTTGTACTAAAGTTCAGTCGCATTCCCATTGATTCTTTGAAACTAGTCCAAAATCGTCCTGTAAACACCAATCCACGATCAGATATGATCCTTCTTGTTACACCATTTAATATCACAATCTCAATGGAAAAAACTATAGCTATGTCTGGCGCCTTATATGTCGTACGTACTGGAACAAAGTGTGCACTCTTCATCAGAGTGTCAACTAGCACAAAAATCGAATCGTGTCTCCTTGACGTCAGTGGAAATACAACGATAAAATCCATAGAGATGACCTCCCATTTCGATTCAGGAATAGCGTGTGGCTGTAACAATCCTGCTAGATGTCTATGTTCAACCTTCACTTGCTGACATTCTAGAAATCTTGCCACATAACTAACTATGTCTGCTTTCATTCCTTTCCAGGAGAATAAAGGATTAAGGTTTTCCTTCATCTTCGTGACTCCCTGATGAGCCATGTATACTACTCGATGAGCTTTGCTTAGAATAAAACTTCTTAATTCGTTGTTAGGAAATACATAAATTCTTTTGTTATATCTCATCAATCCTTCATTGTCAAAATAATAACCTTCATGCTTCTATACCATCATGGTATCTTGTCCAATACTATCCTTTACTTCTTTATACGAATCATCGTCAAATTGTAAGGCTATAATCTTTTCTCAAAGATTCATTTTAAGAGGTATTACCAAGAGTATGCGTGGTTTCTGACTCAGTGCATCTTCCACTCTATTCATCGTTCCTTTAATGTAATTAATCTCAAATTAGTATTCACTAAGTAATTATGACCAATGTCTCTGTCGCACGTTCAAGTCACTCTGTGTAAATATATTCTACAATCCACAATGATATGTCTTTAATTCAAATTTTCGTCCAATCAGATAACATGTCCATACTCTCAAGGCATATACAATTGCTAATAATTCCAAGTCATGCATTGCGTAGTTCTCTTCATGCTTTCTCAATTTCCTTGAAATGTAAGCGATCACTCGACCGTCTTACATCAAAAATCCTCTTAAACCTTCCTTGGATGTGTCCGTGCATACCAAGAATTCTTTTTCCATGTCGGGAACCTTCAGTATTGACGCTGTCGTCAACAACTCTTTGAGATTTTGAAATGATTTCTTGCATTTCTCTGTCCAAACGAACTTCATGTTTTTCTTCTGCAGTTCTGTTATTGGATTTTCTATCTTCAAAAAACCCTCGACGAATTGTCATTAATATCCTGCTAAACCCATAAATCTATGTAATTCTTGTACATTTGTCGGTGCTGGCCATTCCATAATTGCCTCTACTTTCACTAGATCCACAATGACACCTTCACCAGATATGATATGTCTCAAGTAATGAATCTTCAATTAGTAAAAATAACATTTCGATAACTTCTTGTACAATTTATTTTCTCTTAGACACTGTAGAACCAATATCAAGTGTTCGTCATGGTATTCTTTCGTTCGAGAATATATCAGTATGTCATCAATAAATACTTGAACAAAATTGTCCAATTATTCATGGAACACCCCATTCATCAAACTCATGAATACCTCCCGGGTGTTCGTTAAACTGAATGGTAAAACTATAAACTCATAGTGTCTGAAATCTTGTCTTAAATGTGGTCTTAGGAATATCTTCTTCCTTAATTTGTAATTGATGATATCCCGATCTCAAGTCAATTTTCAGAAACACCGTCACTCCCTTCATCTAGTCAAACAAATCATCTATTCTTGTCAATGGATACTAGTTCTTGATTGTCGCTTTGTTCAATTGATGATAGTAAATACAAAGTCTCCACAATCCACCCTTCTTTCTCACGAAAATAACTAGCGCACCCCAAGGAGACGCACTTGGACGTATAAGTCCCAAGTCCAACAATTCCTTCAATTTCATTTTCGAGTCCTGCAATTCAGGCGTTGACATTTGGTATGGCGTTCTCTCTATTGGTTTAGTTCTTGGTTTCAATTCTATTGTAAAACCCAACTCTCTCTCTCGTGATGTAAACCTGGTAACTCTTTAGGAAAGACATCTAAAAACTCTTGTACTACAGGAAGGTTTTCTAATCCTTCTGCCTTGCCCTTTTCGTTTAGCACTAATATTGCATATAGATTGCATCCGTTTCACATACTCTTTTGTAGTTGTAGAGAAGAAATAAACCTCAAGGACACTCCATGGTTTCTTCCTACAATCACTCTATTCTTTCCCAAATCATCTATCAAACTTAATCGTTTTGTCTTATAGTTAAGTATCACATCATCCGATTCTAGCTAGTCCATACCAATCACTATGTCATAAGATCCTAAGATCGTGACATAAATATCTACCTTAGTTACAAAATATCCCAAGTTAATGCTACAGTCCGTAACCTTTCTTCCAACCTTCTGTTTGGCACCAGATTCCATTTCTATGTATTTGAAATCATCTTGCTCGAATACCTTTACCTTAATTCTCTTTAGCGCTACACTAGAAATAAATCTCTCTGTAGCACCTGGATCTATCAAGATACTAAAATTTTGGTCGACGATTGTACCTAATGTCTCGAGCACAATGGACTGGTGCTCGACCTGGTGGTTGTTCACTGCTGCATGTATCTTGTGGGCCTTTCCCAAATCTCCAACTGTAGTGGGTTCTGATGATCCGATTTCCTTAGCCTTCTCAATTGGACAATATCGTTGGTAATGTGGCTCCCCACATTTACAACATCCAGTCTTCGGTCCAGTGCTCCTGGTCCCCAAAGTAGAAGTTGTTGTCCTAACAGTCTGTGATCTTGGTATGTTCTTCTAAACAGGCCTAAAATGTTGCTCCTACGGACGACGTTGCTGCTGTTGTTGTGGTCCTTTGTAAGGAGTCCTCTGCTGAGGAGTCTATCATCTCAGTGTTGAGAACATAGGTCCTATGGGTGTATCTCGATGCCCAAAAGTATATTTGGATGGTTACTGATGTTGCTATGCTCCTGATGTCATCTGTCCAGTCGGTCTAGAAGGAGCCCTACCCTGACCCCCACTATTTAGTTCTTCCTCAGCTATGAGGGCCTTTTGAACTGCATCATGCAACGTTTGAGGCATTAAGATCCTCACTTTCACACGAATGTTGAAGTTAAGGCCAACAAAAAACTTGTTGAACTTTAACTTCTCTGTGTTCATATGTGGAACATACCTAAGTAGCTCCATGAATTTGGCCTCATACTCCAACAGTGTATGACCACCTTGTCATAAGGCGTTGAACTCATTCAGATGGTGCTCAATTAATTCCTTAGATAAATACCTCTCTCGGAACCATTCCTCAAACAACTCCCATGACACATCTTCAACGACCATGTTTAGTTGAGGTAGGAGTGTCTTCCACCAAATTAGAGCACCCCATTTCAGTTGGAAGACCGCCATGCAGACATTCATGTTGGAGGTGTAATAACGAAGTGCGAATCACATCACCATGTTCTCCAACCATGCTTCGATGGCGAAGCCATCCGGGGCACCCTAGAACTCAGGAAATTTCACCTTCTCGAGTTCTCTATGTATGTTACTACTACCTGCTGGAGCATGCTATGAACCCTCATTTGGCATAGATGTTCTTCCCTCATCTTAATCCAGGCGATTGATCAATGCCTATGACATCTTATGGAAGGATCTCATCATACCTACCACATCTCCCACAACAACCTGCTCCTTCTCACTAGTCTTCTCATCTCCCTGGGGGTTATATCCCTATGGCGTGGATACTATCGGAGGCATCACACCTCTTCCTCCAACACCACAACATCTAATTCTCTTGCGTCCTCTAACCATGATTTCCTACATGGAAAAAATTCAAATTAATTAGCGATACATCATTATCATTCATTTAACACAATGGAATGCATAACAATCCATTGTCGCATGGTTGAACCCACTCTGACATCATACGTAACGACCCCTCTGTTATGACATCAATGTAGAGAGTACACTAGAGGCATTTTGTTTTTTTAAACATCATTAGAACAAGTATTACACACCAATAACATACACCAACATTTATACATTTGATTCTTATCAACATCATTACAGAACAATAACTAATTTCAACATCATCATACTAATATATTAGTCACATCACCTCATAATAACAAGATATCCATCCATCCATCCTACCCTGCAAGGTTAGGACCTCCAAGACACATAATCAACGCTCAAGTCCATGATTCATCCGATTGATTTTGACCATTTAAGGTCTCAACACTGGTGACTTTTCTAAGCAACATGAAAGCATCTATTCCCGTAACCAACTCTAATCTAGACTCAAAAATAATATAACGGTAAGGTACTAAATCATAACGCAATTAAACTCATTCAATGAATCATTGTTATCGACAAAAGTTTTCCTTTCCTTAAGAATTACATCCAACATTGTTTATTATCATCTAGATAATGTGCCTTCTCTTAAAAAATACCACAATATCTTAAATTCAATATTTAACAAATTTTCATCCCTTTAAAAAACGTGGAAACGAGTAATTATTCATTATCTAGACAAATGTACCTTCCTTATAAAATACAAATAATTATTATTCACTATCTATACAAAATTTACCTTCTCATTAAAATACCACATATGATTCGCTCAACATTTAATAAATACAAATTCACCTTCTCATTAAGAATTCCACAAATGATTATATTCAACATTAAACAAATACAAATTCACCTTCTCTTTAAGAATTCCACAAATGATTATATTCAACATTAAACAAATACAAATTAACCTTCTCATTTAGATTACCAGATATAATTTATATTAAACCATAACAAGTTTCTTCCTTTAAAGATTACTAGTAAACCTTAATTATTCATTATCTAGACAAGTGAACAAAAGAATTACATGGTAACCTATAATGATTCCATAACAATCCTAACTTACATTCCAATTAGGAATGTACATTATACCAGATTTCCTTAATTACTAGTTCTAATTTTATTTAAAAAGCATTCTAGAATAAGGATTCCTTTGAAATGTGGAGGAGTGTACCTCCTCTAGTTGTAAGTATAATCATCGTTAAACATAAATTGTAAGAATTCACGATGATGTTTATTACGTACAGCAAATATAGGTCTAACGACCTTTGTAAAGATCAGGATATCGACAGCCACACGATGTCGATTCCCTCTTGTGGGTTCAGGAATAATCATATGGAGGAGATGTTAACTGATGTTTTATTTTATATATAATTTAGATATTATCTCTTATTCAAGAACACACATACCATAATAACAATTCCTTTCCTCAACAATAACAAATTTTTCTTAATAGAAAATTGAAGGGACATCCTAATTAACCAGGAGAGAATTAAATAACTCGAGATTACTAGATGATAAGGCAGCTTGGTGAGTTAGTGACTAAGACGACCAACCACAATGCATAATCTTGGATGAACTCAGGAAAGGATCTAAAAGAGATCTCGAGAGATACAATAGTAATAATTAAGTCTAACAAAAACAAAGTGTGTATGGTTTGAGGTAAAATTATATCCAAGCATTATTTCTCCCTCGCTAAAATTAACGAAGGGAATTGAATTCGTTACCAACACCGGTTGGGGTCTATAATGGATAATAAATTTAGGCAAAGAGACTATCCAAAACTGGAGTGAACAAGATTTGGTAACCCGTTCCCTTTCATTTTCTTACTTTGCAAATCCAATGGTGTAGGAGGAGAATAATGCTAGCAAGTCGAGTTTCGGAAATAATAACACAACATCACCGCATTAAAATTCCATAAAGCAAACAATAAAAGGAAATCTTAACGACTTCAAGTTTAAAAGTAGAAAATAAATACATCGACTAGAATATCAAGATTTCAGATGGTAGATTTGTTTAGTAGTGACTGTAAACTTCAAAAGAAAAGACCGAAATCTTACAGAGATTTTAACATCAGGGTGGATATTATAGCTAAAATGCTCATATATATAAATGAACACAAAGATATAATTGATAAGAGGTGACCCGAAATTTCTAGCTACAGAGTTACCATGTAAATTTCAGCGACCAACAATTTAAAAACAAAATGATCTGTATATTAAATATTCAACAACCCTATTAGTTTCAAATCAAATTACCAAAATCGTGGATACTGTAATACTTCCAATTTCTCTTGTTGCAAAAGCTTTTCCCTCGACCCCCGTTAGTTCAACTCGGATTTGATACATTTTACAGTGGCCATACATAATTTAAAATCTCCCTTAATGGAATTTATATTACAAGACTCAACGAATTTCAACCATTCGAAATGCCAAATAAAACCACGAGGCCATACAAAATTTTAATTCCGTATTCACGATGTAAGTTTCACAAGCCACACCAATTTCTAAATTCGAATTTGCACATAATTAATTCAGAAACCAAATAATGTATAACTCGGATTCCATGATAATTGACTAAGAACAATAAGAATCAAGTTCTGGTTGCAATTTAAATTGCAATGATAATGTAAACTTGAAATTCAATGCACACCTTAGATCTACAACAAACACCCAAAATTCTACATTCCAAATTTGCATAATAATATTGTAGCGACTATAAAAATTGATCTCTAGATTACATAATAGTTCTACATCAAAAATAGTCATTTGAAATCCATAGTTACAAATAGTTCCACAATGATTTACAATTCTAATTTACAATTTACTTTTATTATAATAAACTTTTTAGAAATAAAAATATCGGAACCAAGAAGACAAAGAGTTGACGATGTCCTTCAAAGACTTGGGCTCCTCATGTTCTCTCTCTTTCTAATCACCAAACTTGACTGGTACTTCCCAGCGAATGCTAGGGGTACTCTTCTTCCCCCTTAGCCCTCCAAGCCGAAAAGGGGCCACACACAAGTAACCAACAAACAATAGCTCCAAGGCTTTACTCACAAGAAAGAGCTTCCACTTTTTCTACAAGCTTGGTATCCTAACTCTCACAAGTAAAACAGAGTCTACAAAATTTTGGCAGCATAACATTACCAAGTCCAAGTGAGATCCATTTCCCCTCTACCACATTTGTTTTATAGAAAAATCGTCAATGACACATGTTCTCATGCACAATTAATTATCTTTTTAATTAATTTAATTAGTATTATTCACCCCCACACTTTTCACCCTCTCCCCAAGTTGCACAAGTAATTACCATTTTATTTTATTTAAAAAGACAATTTCTCTCACATTCCCCAACGTGTTCCTATTTTTGCTCTTAGTTGTCCCTTTGATCCCCAAATTTTTATTTAATGAGTTTCTCCTAACTAGATCTTAGTTAGAGTTGGATTATGAGTCTTCTTCTAGTTAGGCTAGTGGTAGGTTGACTCAAGATTCTATTCCACGTGTACTCCTATTCTCTCATATTATTATTTCTTCTATTTTTTAAAAATCATTTTATTAATTTCATGCACACATGTGCATTTTATCCAACCTTTAAATTTTGTTCCCCGTTTTCCTAGAGTTTGATTATATTCTCAATCCTTTTACTTATGTCTTAATTCATTTAGTCGTTTATTTACATTTAGAATTAGACTTAGTCTTAGACTCAGGATTAGACTTTTGTTAGGCTTTATAATTAATACTTTACAATTTAATTAATTATTGTATTCTAACAAGGTATAATCATTTCAATGTTTTCTAAGCCACCTAGATTTATTGACTCAAGTTTTAATTACACAACATGCCCTTCAAGACGCACCTCCGCGCTCCAAGGGTGCCACTCTCCTTAGAATTTTTTTGGAAGTTTATCCAACCCTTGGAGTGAACATTCCACTCGGTCGACCTTGTTAGAGACTAAGGGCTTCTAAGGAATAAGGAATTCTCCTTATTGTGAGCCCCTTAGAAATATTTGTGAGCGATTGTCTCAGTTCACCCTCACGACATCGTGGACCTCTCTAACTAGGTAATTGTTAACCTACAACTCAGACCACAATAGCATTTCTAGTAGGCCATGACAGGGATGCTTCCACACCTCTCCCTCAATTGTCTAGTTTTTGTGCATGGCCCCTTTACTCCTTATGTGAGTTAGATTAGCAAGCATCATCAAGCCTGCATCCACTGACAAAAAATGTGTCAATAATCCATATAAATAAATCATATTGTAATCAATCATATGTCACATGTGCGTAAAATGAAATACTCAAATAAATACAATCCACTCCCTGACTCAATACAAAGTCGAAGGAAGTTCATTGATGCCATCAACATCCATAACCTGTCATGTGTCCTGCACACTTAGGAAAACTCGTCAATAGCATCTGCCAATACATATACATAAAAATAACAATAAGTCAAAACACGTCATTATCATCATATATATGTCATAATCGAAATGAAATCATAATGTACCATAACCGGATCACTTGCACACAAGTGTCCTCAAACAATATGTTTATAAAAGTGTTCTCAGTGAAGCAGGATGTTACATAATCCAATTCAACCCCTAATCACTATTTTCATGCCCAAAATATTGAACTTTATCACTCGATATGAAGTATCAGAACATGGTACCTCATGTGTGTCATGCACCATATCACCCTTATGTGAGTGATTTGAGAATATAATGGAAGGCATATGTGGGAAACTGTCTATACATAATCCAGAATGTCATCATCGAAACTGATGTATGTAATGTGGATCACGGAGAAAAAATATATCCTCTAGTTACCCCTAGATGTGAGGGGGCAACTGGTACCTCATATTGAAATAAAATAATTTCAAACAATTGCAATAATAAACTATAGATGGTAGTTGCAGTTTACTACTTTTCTAGATTATCAATCAACAATTTCAATTTTCTTTGCTAGTTGAAAATACCCGGCTTACTAGTTTTTTTATAAGGGTTTATGGTTACCTATATACTTCATATTTTTTAAATTTATTTATTATCTCTTTTAAACAATAAAATATAATATAATCAATTAAAGAATAACCCTTGGTTTTCCTATTCAAGTTTATTAAAATTTTAGTAGTTTAGACAATGTTACACAATGTTCAACAACAAACAATTGGACTCTAAATTTAATCATCTTAACCAAGAAAACAATTAGAATAGAACTTTAATAATCTTAACCAAGCAAAAGAGGAAGAAATAATGAGTAATTTGTTGATGCAAAGAATTGCAAAATCCTTACTTGAACATTTTTTAATCTCCTCATGCTAGGTGTGATAGGTGGGATTATAACCCTAGGTTTATAACATGTAAACAATCTCAATCAAGCCTTAAGAAACATGATTCTTGGATCTGACGCTATTTTATAATATGTGATATTTGGTGTCTTTTATAAAAAAAATGAAGCAAAGTAAAAAATGTACTTGCAACATGAATTTATAAAAACATGTGAATACGTAAATATAAAAAGTACAAATATGAAAATTAGTATATAAAAAGTCTCATAAGTGATAACAAACCAACAAATACTTTTATTAATACTAATATGAGTTACAACTGAGTATATCCTTTCAAACCCCTGGGAGGGATTGGACCAGAGTTACACTTAGAAAACCAAGATGTTATTTGACTCATACATAGATAATTGATGTAAAAAATATGAAGACTAAAACAAAAAATCGATCTGGATCAGTTCAAGCTACAAGTGCATCATTGTTTTGAACTTTTCAAAACTAGCATTAATTAGCACTGAAATGAATTCTTAACTTCCAACTAAAACCAAACAAAAATTCAAGAAGAATGAATGACCTTGGAGCATACCACCAGTCAATGCTTCCTACTCCTTTCTTTTCCACCTTTAGAATAACCTTTATATCAACAAGATAACTCAACTCTAATGAAAACTCAATATGGAATGAACATATAAAAATATCACTTAAGGCTAGAGAAAACCTTTTTAGAATTTTTACTTCTCTATTTTCTCCCTTCTTCTTTGTCTTTCTCTCCTTCTTATTTCTTCATAAATTAGTTTGGTTAGTTCAACTACCTTTTGTTTAGAGAAGTTAAATAACTTTATTTAGGATAAGACAACTTTATTTATGATAAGTGTGTTGGGGGTAAATATTATTGTTTAATAAGTGCCCAATCATTTAATTGTCAACTCGAGGAGTTCGTAAAATTACGAAGCACATGAACAATATATGCAGAATTGAAGCTAAGTTAACCTAATCTAATGTTGAAGCTACAACTGGAATTGAATTTTTAATCTAATGCAGGAAGCTGAAACACAGGACTTGGAATTGAATTGCTGAAACACATGACTGGAATGAAATTGCGTAAATGAAATTAACTTGGAAATGAAAAATTGCATCAAAGGAAAACAACAAGTGAAGAGAAACAAGACAACATGCGTGAGCTCACACTAACAATAAAGCAATATCAATTACATCACAATGATCAAATGACAAAATAATGAAATCATGAAATTAATCAAATAAAAGACTATGAACCAAATGACTAACTCCTATCATTGATTTCTAATCATTTTCCAATCTAAATCTAATCTCCTTCTAATCCCATAATGACTAATTACTTTCTCCTCAGAATGACTACCCTCTCATGAAGAGAGAGCACTCTCTTTTATACATGAGAGCTTTGAAAAGAATATAAGCATCTCATAATTACATATCCATTTTTCTCTCAACCAATTTCCCATTATTATAAAATATGATCCCTTCAAATCCTCACACATATCTCTCATAAATATTGGATAATATATGATATCCATTCCCCATGATCTTCTCCTTGAAATAAACTTGAATAATTATCTCCTCGAATCTTGAAATGATGGAGGAAATATTCAAGAAGTCTTTTTGAATTAATCCTTCACATATTCCTACACATTACAAAGCTCACACTTTTTTGAGATATATATGAAAACATGTTGATTTTCTAATATTTAACATCAAATTCTCTTTTAATACTAAAATGAATAAAGTGGAAAATAATAAGGTGAAACCCAAATGTATTTATGAAAACGGTATAATGAAAGATAATTTGAATATGGATGAATGAGAGGAATAGTGAAAGGAAAATAGGATGAAAATGTGACATTTCTGAGACCCAACATTTCCCCCCAACTGAACTTATTGCATGTCCTCATGCAACTGTGTATACACAATCTTTTTCTTGTCAATTTTGGCTTTGCATGATTATATTTCTTAACAATTAAAAGGATGAAAATGCGCCCCCCACCCCAACTGATCTTGTTGCACGTTCTCATGAAACCTTGCATGGTTATTCTTTAGGACTTTTGGCTTCTTAATGAAATCATTCCATGATGTGAACTACATGAGTAACAAATGATGTTTCTGATGGTTGGTTCTTGTATGAAAACCCTGAATATAAAAAATGCTGGTTCTTGTGTTAACAACATTCATTTCGTTTACTTGTTTTCTCATTGCAATAATATTTTAAGCACACTTGCATTGGAAATGATAAGCCATCAATGCACATAAGAAATCATTTTCTTCATGTTATTAATCATGCCAAGATAGATCAATAGCTGGAATAAAAGTGCAACAAAGTGTAGTTTGGAAGAGACATGTAGGTCAACAATATATGAGGTGATGAATGTGAAAATGGAATCAAATGGTAATGAATACACTCCTCCCCCCCAACTGCAGATTTTTTTTGTTTGCAAAAATGAGAGAGACAATGGTAAAATGGTGAGGGAATTTTCCAAATTAATCCATTCTAGCATGTAAGGAATTGCGTGATTAAAGAGTAGAAAACAACATACCTCCACTTACCCAATGATCAGGGGATCAAATTTTGCTCAAAAATTCAAAGTGCTCGGAATTGCTTCAAACCGGACGAGAGCGTAGGCCTTGTCGTTGCGAACCCAACACAACTCGTTTCGTCTCAAACGGATGTCGGGAGCGAGAGATATTGCAATATGTTCATAAAGTCAAACATGCAAAAAAAAATGATGCTGATTGTACAGTCCGTACAGGCTGAAGTGGCAGAGTCGTACGACCGTACATATGGTGACATGGTAGATTCTGGTTGGCAGATGTTGGATGAATCTTGTGTCGACACATGGCAATTTTCTGGTCAATGATTGGGTGCCACGTGGCACCCCGGTATTGGCATTTGTTTTGTTTGTTAAAACATCTTGGAGTCTGTGGGGTTCGACCCCCGGACCTCCCTACCAACTGG
>SNQJ01S0026907.1:149973-169555 GCA_010110895.2 Picea sitchensis
CCTGTGTCGACACGTGGCAGTTTTCTGGTCAATGATTGGGTGCCACGTGGCCCAGTCATGGGCTGCCACGTGGCACCCCAGTATTGGCATTTGTTTTGTTTGTTAAAACATATTGGAGTCCATGGGGTTCGACCCCTGGACCTCCCTACCAGCTGGCACCTTCACAAAGTCCGTCCGACCAACGGACCACCACTTATGCCTTGTAATGTATACGAGGGGTTTTGTATTTGAATTCACATGTTGTATATTTTGGCAGGGGGTCGGGCCGAGGCTTAGCCCCAACCCGTGGTCATAGCCTTTGTTAATGTGACCGTATACATATATATTGCGCGGGGTTTGCAAATGTTAAAACCCATGGTTCTATTGTATATGCCATGTGACCCTTTGCTACATGCGTGTGGGATTTTAAAAAGTGGTTTAAACGGTTTTAAAAATGACCCGACATGTGTCGTTACCTCATTCGGTTGCAAAACGAAGCCCTTTTTATTATAGCGCGAGGTCATATTATGACCCATATGCTCGAGGTGCTAGGCGGTTAGGGGTTGACGTGCCCATAACCGTCCTACAGTTTGCACCGTTGGCACGGTTGCACTCGGTGCTGGGTTTTTACACTATTTATTGCGTGTGTGCCAGGTTCATTTGACAAGGGTGCGTTTTGTAGATGCAGAGACAACAAGCTTGAAAGGGTGACTTCCAGGAGGCCTAACTTCTTCGTTTTTTGACCGATTAAGGTGCCGAAAAATCCCAGCTAGGGGTTTTTGGACGCTCTGAATCCATTGGAGCAGTCAGTTGGTCAGTTTGAGCATTGTAAGGCATGTTTTTTTTATCACTTTGAGAAATTAATAATAATGATCCATTGGAAGCTGGACCAGGAGATGTAGCCCAAGAGAGGGGTGAACTCCTTTATCAATTGTTGTGTTTTATGTGCTTATGTTCATTGATTATGCTGCTGTCTATGTGTATTTTGCATGAGTAATACCTTAATTTATGTGTTGCAAAATTGATCCATTTGCTTTAAACACATAACATTTACATTGCAATAATTTCAAGATTTTTCAAGTCTTCTTCATTTTTAGATCACCCAAAAAGTAGGTGAACTATGCAATAGGGATGTAGCTGTTGCTGGATCAGGAAAAATGTGATTGTTGTTGTCGCTTCGACTGGATCATGGAATGTGAAGTCAAGGAATCTGAACTATTGATTGGTTCTATGAATCAAAAGATGAAGTCTGAAAGTGGAACTATGGTACTCTCATGTGGCTAGAAAAATATTGCTGCAACTATTGATGGAGTCATGAAAAAGTGTATAGTCTTCACCCGCTACTAAACCCGTTGGTACAATTCTAGTCATGCGAATGAATGTGTCGATGTCGAGCATGAAAACAAGTCATTGGATTACCGACCATTGATGAATTCCATTAACCAATGCGAGGAAAAATAACCATTGATGTCAATGAGTGCCAAGGTACCTAAGTACATATTGCAAAGTGCGAATAGATGTGTTGATGTCGAGCCACTTGAAAGATATAACGAGCAAGGGGCATTGATGTATTCCCATGATTGTTAGTGAGAGAACTTGCCATTAAGGCATGCAAGTCTCAAGGTACTCATAAGGACTCTAGTATCTAACCCAGATAAGGTGCTTAGGTCGATGGGGCAAGACTTGTTGAGAGGTGGGCCTTAAGGAATCCCACATAAGTCAATGTGAGTTGTACACAATGATTGGTAGGAATATAGATAAAAAGATCTTAGTAGCAACAAGGTTTAGGAGCAGGATAATGTAGTCATCGAAAGGAAGTTAGATGGTTTTATTCATAAGGAAAAAGATGAACTGAAAAATGGGGCAAACTGTATGCGACTCAAAAAGGTAGGCATGTGTGAAGTCATGACACATAAGACAATGAAAGGTGGACTTCAATACTTGTATGACGAATAATCTTGGAAGGAGAAGGGTAAATGATCATGTCATGGCATAATTGGTTTTCTGAAAGATGGCGGTGTAACGAAAAATGTCATGATATGATGACAAATGATATGACATGTCGAAGCAAGGCTTAACTCCTTCAAGCTTCATGAAGCATGTTTTTTTCTGAAAAGTTTTTTAATTGATGGAAAATCACTTTTGCATGAAATTTGATCGTCTTCGAACCTGTAAAAGGTTAGTACTAATCCCGCAACAAAATTACGAGAGCATCAAAAAACATAAATTGTAGGAATTAAAATACGTGCTAAGCAAATCAAATTCAAAATAAAATGAAATGTGTTCTTACTTGTCAGTCATTGTGCATCTTTAGACAATTGTTTTCATTAAGATATGTGACTTCAAAAACATTTTTAGCACAAAAACATAAAAACATGATTTTAATGTTGTTCCAGGAAGTTCGAAATCCATTTGCAATTCTTTTTTTACTTTTGTGATTTTTTTATGTTTGACCTAAAATTTTCTTTTTATTTGTGTGGTTGTAAAAAAAAAACAAACAACAAAAGTAAGCAAATTTTCATATTTGTTTATTTGTTTTAACTATCTAAAAGAGAAAAAAAAACAATAATGCAAATTGCAATCGACATATTATAATAATACAATAATGAGCCACCCACATCAGGACGCAAAGACGATATCATCTCTTCCTTCAACCATAATTGTATGCAACCAACGCCCTTCCAACTATCATTATTATTACCTTTAGTTCTAGATGAATCTCTAAAGATTCCTGGAAAGCACTTGGAAGCATAATGCAATATAGATGACCCGATGAGTTCGAATCTCATACCTCTCACTTTGAAGGTTGTTATAACTTTGACAAAGTGATCAATTCATAGAATTGAAACGTCGTCGAACCACCAGTCTAGAGGAACCTTTTGGAGTTCGGGGCTGTAAGTTTGTGGTGAAGTTGTAGGCTCCTTCAATTGTATGTTATTTCACCATCATGTTGATTCAACTGGAAAATGTTGAAGCATGAGGAACAGTTTGCCACCATAAAGAAAAAAACCCAATGTTGCAAAGAAAGAAACACCTGCAAAGAATAACTTGGATAGGATCCCCATAACTGGACTAGGGCTACACCACGAGTAAATCCATATACATATCTGAATGAGAGAGATGATATCATTAATTGTCACAAAAGAAGGTCTATAACTATATATTGATATAGCATGTGCCTGATAGTATATTTATGCCCAAAATAGGACCAATAGAGTATACGTGGTAAAAAAATAGCAGGGCAGGCATATCAATAAAAACATGTAGCAAAATATCAGGTTTTATGTACTTCACACTTCGGCGAAATATAAAGACAACTCACCAGAATCCATTCACAACAATATTAAGAAAATGAAAAATCTTTTGTGTTGTCCACCCATATTCTGGAAGAATAAGGCGCATGATCTTTGAACGTCTTATAGGCTTCTATGACAAACACAACACGTAACACATAATCATGTGAGAAATAATTTAGCATTGATACCTAGGTCAACAGGACAAGTGTGGCACCAATCCACATAATGAAATAATCCAGAAACCTAATACACAACAAATTCTAGTGATCACTGCTCAAGAAACATGATCCTTAATTTCTTGGGTGTACACCATAAGCAGATATAAGATCTTGAAGGGCTACCATCTGTGCGACACCATCTTATTCATCATTTCTCACCCACATGTACTTGTACACTGTGATTGTTATGAGGGTGTAAACTATGATTCTGGTAAAATATAAATAGCTGACAACAACAAGATAAAATTGTTTGAAAAGGGGTCAATTTCACCAAGTTCGGAAATACCATAACTCTCTCCACCACTAATGGCTCCATGAAACAAGACAAGTGTGAGTTTGTTATGAAAGGCGTGAGACTATGAAGGAGGGAAATTTGGTTATTGCATACAATTCGTGAGTTTGTTGTATCAAGAACTAATTTGTTGGAATCGGTGGCAGGAAACTTAGAGTCAAACCTCGTGAGAACCCTTGATTTGGTAAACAATGGAACTGCCACCAAATATAACGGATCCATATGCAATCTGATCCATATGCAATCTGCCAAATTATTGATTCCTACGTGATATCGTGGTATGGTGGTTTTATGATTACAATGGGTCCAACGTTTCAAACCATCGGACAACCAATCATTGTATAATAGAACAATATTCATTGGAATTCTTCAGAATAAGTTATGTAGAAATTGTAAATCGATGAGTTAGATTGCAATTTTTTTTATTTTTAATTATTGTCTATGGCAGGTTGTTCGTGTAGAATTGAAGGATGAAAGCTAGCGATGGGAGCGATGTTTGTAGGTTTATCAATTGCAGGTTTCAACATGGAAGGATGAAGGTGAAGGATGGCATTGCTGCCACTCAACCAAAAATTTTGACCACCAATTGAGCTTGCGAGATAAGTTACTGGAGGTCAACCCCCTAGACATATGCAATTGGCACATTACCATGTATTCTCTTATGAACAGATTTAACTGAAACAATCCTTGCTGCATTAGCCACTCTGTTAGAANGGGTCCAACGTTTCAAACCATCGGACAACCAATCATTGTATAATAGAACAATATTCATTGGAATTCTTCAGAATAAGTTATGTAGAAATTGTAAATCGATGAGTTAGATTGCAATTTTTTTTATTTTTAATTATTGTCTATGGTAGGTTGTTCGTGTAGAGTTGAAGGATGAAAGCTAGCGATGGGAGCGATGTTTGTAGGTTTATCAATTGCAGGTTTCAACATGGAAGGATGAAGGTGAAGGATGGCATTGCTGCCACTCAACCAGAAATTTTGACCACCAATTGAGCTTGCGAGATAAGTTACTGGAGGTCAACCCCCTAGACATATGCAATTGGCACATTACCATGTATTCTCTTATGAACAGATTTAACTGAAACAATCCTTGCTGCATTAGCCACTCTGTTAGAAACATAAATAACTTTATTTACTCTTTCATCAACTCGAGGAGTTTCAAATTCATTTTATGTTGCTCACCTTGCTTCCTGTACTGCATTCAATACTTTTGAATGGTTCACAACTATGGGGGATCTTGGATGATAATTCTGTGTACTAGGAGTCTCTAAAACACCATGATTCTAGTGGCCATACTATCTTTCACTATTTCTAAATATATACATTCCCAAACCTTCTTTTCTTCCCTCATGCCATGCACCCTCATAACGATGACCATTGGAAAAATGGTAAACACCAAACCCATGCATTTTGTCTGAAAAATACTCTCCAGCATAGGTATCACCATTTCATAATTGGTAGTATCCCATGCCATGATTGATGCCCCATTTAAACTTGCCAACATACCCACTGCCATGTTCACAAGTGTGGACAACGTAGCCATGGCTCTGCGCATTAGACCACTCCCCCGTATAGACATATCCAATGTAAAACCTGTAAACCCCATAACCATGTGTAAGGCCTTGCCTATACTTCCCCCTGTAGCAAATTCCCTTGAACCCAACCAAAAGTTAAAAATGAGAGACGTAGTTTAATCTATGCAAGCATGCTACAGTTTCATCAAGAGAAAGTTCAAAGAATTCGATATCTGCTTGTATAAAATTGCAGATCATATGGCATGTGGACATTTATTTTGTTTATTTGTTCAATTAAAGTTTATTCAGTGGTTTCTATGCATTTAAAACTCATAACATGTTTATTTCATTGTGTTTTGTTTTATGTGATTATTTTTTAGCAAATGGAGATTGCAAATTTTAAAATTGTAGATGAACAATTGATTAGGCATTTTTCTTTCATCATCAAAAAATTAAATCCTTCTTGAAAACATTTCTAAACATCCTACTTTCTGATCCTTGAGATCACACGAAGCGCGGAGGAGAGCATACTTATTCAAAACTAAAGCAAAAATTGAAAATAACATCCTACATACTCTATGCTAATTGGAAGTTAGAAATTAATTATGTGTAGTCAAATATCCAACATAACCATACACGCAACAGTAATAATAATATATTCATTGTCAATTTTGCAAAATGAATCTATAACATACAAAAATAAGAAAATTTAGTTGTTGTAACTGTGAATTAACTAAATAAAAACAAAAAAATTGATCTAACCTAATGCTTACTTGGAACCATTGTTCAATAAGGCTTTCATAGGCATGTTTTCCCTCCTTCAGATCATGTTGTAACTCCTCTTTGTCTTCCTCGACCTCCTGCTCTAATAATTGTTCTCTGTCAGATGTGCATGATTCTTGGAATGTTGTTTATTCATTTGCATCTAGAGAAGTAATTAAGCTTTCGGTTGCTGTCAAGATATCCTCTTCCAGAGAAGAGGAGATCCTGAATTTTTATAGGATATGAGTGAGTTGTTCCAAGATTAAACTCATTGTTAAACCATCGTGTGGAAAAAGAGATTCTTACAACACCTAAAACTGAAATCTAAATGAAAAACTTAAATAAAAGCACTCTTGCTGAAACAGATAAAAAAAACACTCTTGCTGAAATAGAAAACAATTACTCTTCATAGTTGCGGAAATCAAACATCTTGCTAAAACAATAAATCACACTTGCAGATATTAAACACTCTTGCATAAATTGAAATTCACACTTGCAGGAATTGAAATTCACACTTGCAGAAATTGAACAATCAAGGCTTTGGAGAAAACTCACTATAGTGGCTGTGTAGGTTCTTACCTCTCATCTTACTGTTTCTCCTCCCCCAAGCTATGTAATTTAAAAGATAAGATACCTACCTAGACCTTAATCCCTTTAGCACCTCCTTGGCAATGACACCAAAATGTTGGGGGTAAATGTTGTTGTTTAACAAGTGACCAATCATTTAATTGTCAACCCAAGGAGTTCACAAACTTACGAAGCACATGCAAAATATATGCAGGATTGAAGCTAATTTAACCTAATCTAATGTTGAATCTACAACTGGAATTGAATTGTTAATCTAACGTGAGAGGTTGAAACACACGACTTGGAATTGAATAGCTGAAACACACGACTGAAATGAAATTACATAAATGAAATTAACTTGGAAATGGAAAATTGCATCAAAGGAAAACAACATGTGAAGAGAAAGAACACAACACGTGTGAGCTCACACTAACAATAAAGAAATCTCAATTACATCACAATGATCAAATGAAAAAATCATGAAATCATGAAACTAATCAAAGAAATGACTATGAAGCAAATGACTAACTCCTACCATTGATTTCTAATCATTTTCCAATCTAAATCTAATCTCCTTCTAATCCCATAATGACTAATTACTTTCTCCTCATAATGACTACCCTCTCATGAAGAGAGAGCACTCTCTTCTATACATGAGAGCTTTGAAAAGAATATAAGCATCTCATAATTACAGATCCATTTTTCTCTCAACCAATTTCCCATTATTACAAATTATGATCCCTTCAAATCCTGACACATATCTCTCATAAATCTCGGATAAGATATGTTATCCATTCCTTATGATGTTCTCCTTGAAATAAACTTGAATAATTATCTCCTCAAATCTTGAAATGATGGAGGAAATATTCGAGAAGTCTTTTCGAATTAATCCTTCACATATTCCTACACATTACAAAGCTCGCACATTTTTGAGATATATATGAAAACATGTTGATTTTCTAATATTTAATCATAAATTCTCTTTTAATACTAAAATGAATAAAGTGGAAAATAATAAGGTGAAACCCAAATGTATTTATGAAAACAATATAATGAAAGGAAAATGGAATAATGGAATATGTATGAATGAGAGGAATAGTGAAAGGAAAATAGGATTAAAATGTGACATTTCTGAGACCCAACAAAGGGTAATAAATATTTATATAATAGGTGGGGTACCACTAGGTCTTTGTTCCTTTATTTCCAAAATTTTCCTTGTAACTCCAAAAATGATTAAATACTATGAATATATTAACATCATGAAATATATCAAAATAAGTAACCCATTCAAAATATACCAAGTCAACAAATACTTGTATCCCCCCAAAATATCAAAATGATATGATATTTAAAGTTCCCAAAATAATAGCATATGTTTGATCTCCATCGAAAATGTGTATCAAGTGTCTAAGTAGAAATGTCATAATACAAATTAAAACAAATGAGGGTATTTCTTTTGAAAAACTCCTCTCTTTCCTTTTTTCCTTATGACACATTAGGCCTAAGATTAAGAAAGTATTTATAATAAGACTTCTTCTCTTCCATTTTTACTATTTCATGGTGCATGTCAATGAAGGAGATCTCTCTCTTACTGATACCTTCTTTGGTTGATTTTTGTTTGGAATGTATGGAGGAGGATTGAGATGCTTCTAAGCTAGGAGAGTTAGCATGTTTCTTTCGTTTGTCAATTTGGGGTTCATTAGGAGGCACCTTGTAATTTCTAGGAGGTGATTGGTCCATGGAGGAAGTTGAGGCAACATGTGGTATTGAATGCAGAGGAGGAGGGGAGGAAGACGGTTATCAAGCCATTGATCAATACCAGATGGATGATTTATAGGTTTTTTTTCCCAACAATCATTAGCTAGCTAGACAGGGGGATGGAGAAAATATGCAATGCTGGGATGTGTCTACAAGGGAGGATTAGGAGGTGCTGGAGGTTGTGGAAATCTTGGTTTCCCACCAAGGTTCATATATCTAGTTTGTACTAGTTGGTTAAATTCTTCAGAACCAACATCAAAGTCTATGTAAAACCTCATTCTCTTGTGTCTTCCCTATTGCTAAAATACATTTAGAAATATTCCCCTTCTTCCTCTATTTCCACCTTTGTTACTACCTCGGTTGAAAAATATCATCTAATTTTCATCATCATTCCAATTAGTGCAAAATTCTTAAATTAAAATACAAGACACAACATAGTAAACATCTATTACATTTTTGTTAAATATGATTTAGCTACGGCTCTGACAATATCAGAGTAATTCAAGCATGCAAGGGAGAAATGAGTAGGAATAATGTAAACATGGAAAAAAATATAGAATTCGACAGACAACCTTCTCATTATTTCAATTTTCAAAAACTGAACTGTATACTCCTTTGTAAAATTATCTTCATATGAACAATCTATATCTCTTTCGAACAATGGAATGTATGTAAATGAATATATACATATATGAAAGGGATAAATGATAAAGGGAGTATAATTTTTCGAAAAGTGACATGAAATGAAAGGAATGAATGAAAAGTTCATGTTCAATATTCACATAGAGTCAACATTTCTGTACATAGACCAATACACTATTTTCCATTATAGAGCTAATAATTTGTATGGAATTATTTTGAGAAAATTTCAAGACAATTCCTCAAACAATCACTGTGTTCTCGGATTATACTTTTCACCAAATACTACATTCTCAATCTATATATAATCTGAGTTTGTATCAACCCAAAAAAATATCAAATTTCCCATATATCATTAAGAGACCATAAGGTAGGATGAATGCCATATACAGGTTTTCGATAGTCAATAAATTTTAAATAGATCCTCTTTAACAACTTCTTCTAGACAAATCTTTTAAATTACATAAACTAGAGGGAAAGAACCTGGAACTACAATGAAATATGAATAGGATAATAGGGGAATAATGTATAAAAAATGATAAAACAATGAGGGAGGAAATGCTCAGTTTATGTAATTCAAATCAAATAAAACTTTAACTTGGCTATCATGCATTTTAATCTCATTGTATTTCCAAATATATGTATTCTTGATAATTGAAAAATAAAACCCCATATCATACTTGAACATCGAATGCCGCATGAATGGCGAGTTGACAAATGCTACACAATCTCATCCAATATTACTTTCTTTAGTAAACTCAGTTCACATAACCATGGCCATTCAGGACTGTGGGTTTTAAAAAAATGCAAAATGTTGGGTATGTGAGTCAACATGTAGATAAAATAGAACAATAGGCTTAGTATTATAGCCACAAAGAGAAGCAAATGAGCGCACAACCTCAATATTTTTATAGAGAGCAGAGTTAATGATGAGCACAGGATGTGGTTTCTTTTATAATAAAACCAAATTAAAATTATAAGCATTACTCTTCCAAGTGAACCATGTGCTCGAACATAGTTAGAAACTTAATATGAGAATGGACATGGGCCATAATAAGAATAGTCTAGACTCAATCGAGATAGTACCAAGTTAACAAGTTCATTTTATACCAATAGGATTCAAATATAGAAACATAGAATACTATCAATGCTGGTCGCATAGTATATTCTTTCCAGTAGTGAACAAACAAATTACAAATTCAGGTTCGAACCCAGGTAAAAAATCAACAAGTATAAAAAATAATAGATATGGGTTCAACCAATTTTCCCAATAACCCAATATTTTTCAAATATCTTCTAGGAATAATGAAATGAACTTGGGAGAAGTAACATATACATTTGAGGATAAACATAATTGTTTTTTTCCAAGTGAAACCCACAAATGGACTCAAACATTCAAACATTTTTTCTTTTCATGAGCGAACGACAAGGAGAGAAAATACTTTCACACTCATTACTAGCCAACCAAAGCCACAACTACTTCACTTGATAACAAAATATTTTGCAAAGGATGTTTATAAGCTAGTGAGTACATACCTTGTCCAAATATTGATTTAATACTATCTATGAGGGTCGAGACAGTTGCATCAACGAACAATAGGAGGTCAGTTTCTCAAGTCGAGTTGTATCTCCTTCTCCACAGACAAAAACCAAATTGGAATGACAATAACCCTAGCCAACACAGGTGATAAAATGAGGGTGTGTCAACATTAATTCCCATATCCTCTCATATTTAATACATTGCTAGCTCATTTCCCATTACATTGATATTCCAACCATCAAGTTTCAAACTATATCATATTCATATGCCAAAGCTCAAACGAGTTCCAAATTATACCTATTTTATATCAATGTTATGACAAACCATATGATATTAACCCTCAAACGCATGCCATGGACTATGATAACCATCCATTTCATAGTAGTGTGCGGATATGTCAAGACTAATGGATCTTAACTTGTAACCATACAAACCAAATGGTATAAAAATAACCCTTATATGAAATATATCATATACATTGATTAATAATTTCCCATATATATATATATGTGTGTGTGTGTGTGTGTGTGTGTGGCCCCAAACCAAAATCAAAACCATATAACTCTTTTAAATTTTATACCACTCAAAATTTTAAGTTCGACTTACCTTGAATGCCAAAGTGCGGGAAAAAAATCTTCTAATTCACTAGACATATAATCACATCGAAACATAAAGGACCATTCCATAATGCTACCATAATGTTGAGAAGAGAACATAGTATATTTTCAACTTATCATATATCATTTTGATGATAGTTTTGATGCCTTAAAAAACTGTCGTACTTCATACTTTGCTAGCAATGCAAACACATATTTTACATAATCCTTTATTCCATAATCCTAACATATTCATTCATAAAATACCATAGGAAATTTAGAACCATTAAACCATTGATCTTACACCATATATGACATGATGCCTCAACTGAAATTGATGATATGCCAAAATGCCAAGGGAAATGTAATGCTAGGAAATAATCACTCCATCATTTTCTCCTAGGGGACCCCACCTATATATATATATATATGCTTTGCAACTCTTTGCAATATTTTATAGTAGATGACAAATTATAAGTCAACAAGTAGATGAAAAATTATAAGTCAACAAATGGCGACTCCACAGGCAAGTCTATTTCGAATAGACTAGAACTTAGAATATCCAGTTTTTCCTTTTGAACTTTTGAATTTTACTTGCTGATTGTTTCTTCTTCTCTGGAGATGGTGTTTCGATAGGATTTTGGTTAAAATTTTAAGTATGCTCTCATCAAATACACTCATGGAAGGTTAGAATGAGAAAGAATAAGATAGGGAAGAGATATAACCGTCAAATTGAAATAAGGAAATTTAGCTTGTTCGAAAAATACTCAACAAATAGTATTGTAGACGAGAAAGACAATTCATTTATCTTTTTCTGTTTGTATTCTTCATATTTCAAGTCAAATGAATCAAAATATTTGCAAACCAATGAAAAGTAAAGTAACTTGACTGATCCAACTACTTGACTAAAAATCTTCAAACTCAAGTAAAAGAAAAAAAAAATACTAAAAACAAAATGCTATACAAACTGAAATTAAATATATACAAGAAACATTGTAGCTATAATCAATAAAATTAGCTAAGTTCAACATAGTGTTTCATATGTGAACCACTAATTGTATAGGAAAATAATCAATTGTCTTTTTCTTTGAGTAAATAAGAATTGTTTCCAACAACATAGGTGATTATGTAAGGACCTAGCCATAACTTATGAAACTTTGAATGCTTACCTTTATCATCATGTGCAAAATTCCATAAAAGTACTTTTTCACTATATGAAAAAGTAGTTGATTTAGCCTTCTTATAAAAATATTTTTTAATTATTTTTTGTCTTTTTTTAAGTTTATCAACAACATAACTTGTTTGTTCTTCTAAATCCAACATAGCATGTAATATTTAAGAGATATATGTAGAGTTTAACTCTTCTTCATGTAAGGCTAATATGAGAGAAGTTAGTTCAAGTTCAGCAAAAATGATAGCTTCTTGGCCATATAACAATTGAAAAGGAGTATGTCATGTGCTTGTTTTCGTGGTGGTACGATCTTCCCATAATGCATAGACTAGTAAGGTATGCCATTGACAAGGTTTTTCATTAATAATTTTTTTGAGAATTTTGACCATATTTTTATTCATTGATTCAACTTTCCCATTTCCTTGAGGGTAATATGTTGATTAAGTGAAATGTTTCACTCCAAATTTATTAAGAAATTGGTTCAATTTTCTAGATATGAATGATGGTTCATTATCAGAAATAATCTCAATTGGGAGACCAAAACGAGAAAAGATATTTGATTTTAAAAATGAGATATTTTTCTCATCTTGTGCATGCTTAAGAGGAATTGCTTCAGTCCACTTTGTAAAGTAGTATGTTGTATTCAAGATGAAAATATGACCAAAATAAGATGAAGGATTGATTGGTCCTATGAAGTCTAATCCCCATTTAGAGAAAGGAAAATCAGGTAAGACTGGTTATAAAGGAATAGTAAGAACTTTTCCCTACCAACAAACTTTTGACATTCAACACAATCTTGTACAAACTTATATGAATATCTAACGACAAAACGGCAATAGTAACCAGTTTTTAAAATTTTGTGTGTAGTGGCTTTGATAGAAAAGTGTCCACCAATATGAATGTCTGAATCCACTGAGCCGTGAATTTATTTCAAAATATTTTGATCTATTGTATCATCGACACAATGTAATAACAATTCGTCAACAATTTTGTGGAAGAGTGAAGTATTTCCTTCTTGGAGGATGGGGTTTGGATATTTTGAATGGAAACAACCCTCCCTAGATAAATACGGATGCCTGAGTCAGATAAAATATGTCCAAGGAGTTTTATTGCAGTGACACCAAAAATTGGGATTCCATGACATACCAAATTTTCTACAACGAAGAAAAACTTGTTTATGTAACAACCCCTCTGTTATGACATAAAAGTAATTGAGAAACAATAAGAGATATATTTTTTTTTAAAATCAATAGAACAAGTGAAACGTGATATTAACATACTTCAGTAATACAAAGTCTATTTCATTCATCTCATTGCAAAACTAGATTTATATACAACTTCAAGGTATTAAGGATCTTCCATATCACATAACATCACATACAATGTCTACCCACCCAACCTATCCTGCAAGGTTAATACCTCCAAGACACATAATCAACACTCAAGTCTAGGATTCATCATATTGATTTTGACTATTTAAGGTTTCAAGACTGGTGACTATTATGAGGAACAAGGAAGTATATAATTCCCATAACTTTAATCTATTTCGAAGTTCAACTATAATTATCAACATTCCTTACTACAAATTCTTAAAAAATAACACAGATAATCTGGTATCTCGGTCATCACTTCATAATACAATGCATACTATTACAATAATTATTCGTCTTACTAATTTAAACGTTAGGAAAATTTTTCAATAGTATCATGAAAAAAACTTAACAGTAAAAACCAAAGATCCTTAAATAGAAAATATATCATTTATGACAGTTTCAATTTTACTTATGTTTACCTGGAATAAGTGTGACAACCCTACAGGCTACAACCAAGTAGACAAATATCTGATCTACATAAAAAATTGAAAGAGGAAATGAAAAGAAGAGAAAATCTCTCAACACATGGAGGAGATCGTAAGCTTACTCTGTACTTTATGAACTAACTGCTACTATGATGATTAAATTCTGTAATCGAGTGTAAGTCTATTCTGAGAATGAATTAAAAAGTTCTGTAAGAAACCTAAGTTTCTCTTTTGGGTGTCACAATGCAAACACTTCCAAAGACAACTCCAGAAGTGTGTAGTCAGGCCCCTTGAAGGCCCAAGTTCAAAAGAAACAATGCTCGATGCATAGAGACCACTCAAAGTATACAAAGGAATTAATTTTCTGAAGAACGAAGCTCAGGAGAGACATTTTGAAATTACACAAGGGAGGCACAAAGTGCGCACACAAAAATTAGAATCCAGAGCTCAAGATAAAAAGAACGTGTAGGGTTCAAGTGAGGAAATCAATATTTTGAAATCCCTTTGATGGAATTAGAGGACATGATTTGATTGTGAGAATTCAGAATCCACACAATCGTCTGATCAAACAAGAGTAGTGCACTCGTTAAACCTTGACACCTTCGGGCTTTGTCATTTCGACAGATTTGAGTTATTTATATTAAGTGATCCCTGAAGCCCGAAGTCATGAAGTGAAACTACACCGTAGATCGATGAGTGAATACTAGCCATTGGATCCATAAGAGTTTGATGATTCAACAAGTTTGAGTCCTAATTGTCTAAGAGATGAGAAGCTCCAAAGCTTTGAAGTTCTGGAGTAAAGGTCAGTCGTAGATCTAGAGATGAATTGAGGACCTTTAGATTTATGAGCCTTCTCTCTTCAGAGGTTTGGTAATTCGGTACTTCGATGAAATTAGCGTCATGATGTTAAACATTAAGGAACTCCGAGAGTCCCAAATTCTGGAGTAAATCCTGACCGTCAGTTGATGGAAAGACGTGAGCCATATATCACTAATTTATTCGGTATTCGACACTCCGACTAGTTTAAGAGGTAGCTACTAAGGATTAATAAAAAAACATGAGTTTTGTAGTTCTGGAGTGAAGGAAAATCATAGATATAGTGATCGATCAAGGATCATTAGATCTTTGAGCCTTCGTTCTTTGGAGGTTTGGTAGTTCGACACTTCGGAGGAAAAGAGTTATTGTTGCAGAAGGGTGAGGAACTCTTGGAGTTCCAAATTACGAAGTGGATGAAAATCGTTGATCTAAGGAGGGGTGTAAGCCGTCATATCTCTGAGCCCTTCTGCAGTTCAGAGATCCAGGTGAAAAAATATAAATTTGTGGAAGCAGAGAAAAATGAAGCTCATGAGAGACATTGTGAACTTACACAAGGGAGGTGCAAAGAGCGCACACAAAAATTAGAATCCAAAGCTCAGGAGAAAAAGCATGTGCAGGGTTCAAGTGAGGAAATCAATATTTTGAAATCCCTTTGATGGAATTAGAGGACAGGATCTGATTGTGAGAAGTTAGAATCCCACAACCATCCTATCAGAGAGGAGTAGTGCACTCGTTAAACCCTGACACCTTCAGGCTTCGTCACTTCGAAAGATATGAGTTATTTATATTAAGTGAGTTATTTATGTAACATCCCGCTCTTGCACGCACTGGGAAACTTATTCTTTGAGGACACTTGCATGCAAGTAATTCGGGTTATTATACTATTGTTCATTTTGATTATGATTATGAGATCTTGTGGATTTGATGAGATGTTATTTTGTCGTATTTACATAGAGGGATCCTATTGATTGGGTTCTCTTGAGTGTGTAGGACTCTCGACATTGAGGATGACGAGGAATCGATGAAAACCCTTGGACTATAGATCGATTCAGGGACTAGAATGTAGGATTTGAATGTTGTTGATATGACATATGTACACATGAATATATGTTATGATGATTGATTATTATTGCTGACGTGATTCATTGATGGATGCAGGTTGATGATAGATTGATGAACATACTCACATTTGGAGTAGAGGGGTCATGCACGACAACCATAGACATTGAGGGAGAGGTGTGGCAGCAACCCCGCCACAACTTACTAGCACTCTCATCGTGGCTCAAACTGTAGGTTAACGATTACCTAGTTCGAGAAGACTCATGATGCCGTGAGGGCAGACTGTGATAGTCGATCATGATGATTCTAAGGGGAACACAATAAGACAACGACCTTATTCCTTAGAGGCCCTTAGTCTCCCACAAGATCACCTGGCAGAGTATTGACTCTAGGGGTTTGACATCTACCAAATTCAGTCAAGAGGCGAGTCACACCCTTGGAGCACATAGTGTGTCTTGAAGGGCATGCCGCACAAGGAAAATGAAAAGAGGTGAGTGGAACCCTTGGAGCATGTACTGCGTCCTGGAGGGCACTTCATGATTTTAACTGGAAAGTGAATAAACCTAGTCGGCCTTAAAATGAATGATGTGATAATTAAAGTTTAATGACTAATTTTCCCCTTAAGAACTGTCGCCAAGCCTAGTAAATTAAAAACCTAGGTCCGAGTAGAACATTAGAACAAAAAAAACAAAAACAACTAATTAGACGTATAACCAAATTAAAGTGGAAATTTTAATTCCTTAAGGTTCTTTTATAAAATTTTAATTCACTAAGGTTCTTTGTATAAAATTTTAATTCACTAAGGTTCTTTGTATAAAATTTTAATTCACTAAGGTTCTATTATAAAATTTTAATTCACTAAGATTCTTTTTATAAAATTTCAATTCACTAAAGGTTCTTTTATAACTAATAAGAGAAATTCAAACTTTAAGTATTAAAGTAAAAAAAAAAAGGAAATTGTAATGGAGAATTAAATTTATAAAAGGAGTAAATGGTTGTTTATCTAAACTACTAATTCTGAACTTCGTTATAAAAAGGGGAAACTTAAAAGAAAAGGAAACTTAAAGAAAAAGTGAAACTCAAAAAAGGGGGAAACTTAAATAAAAAGATGAATGTCTAACTTAGTAAGGAATCTAGCCTTTTAAACTTTCTATTTATGAACTCAACTAGGAATTAAGTAAGGCGTAAGTCATTTAATAATTGTAAGATAAATTTGGGACACTGAGGAGCGTTTTTAGGAATGCTTTTAGGTGGGTGAGGGAAATAGGAATATTTAATTAATTAATAAAATTGATTTTCTGGTGGAACTAGGGGATCGGGCGACATGTGTACGGGGAGGTTTTTCAAAATTAATTAAATGAAAAAGGAATTTAATGAGAATTTGGGAAAATAATTACTTGAAAAATCTATAAAAGAGATGGCGGAGGAGGAGTATGGATGAGATCTGGCTTGCGTAACATTATGCTACTGAAATTTTATCTTGACTAAACTTTCTCTTGTGGGAGTTGGGATACCCAACTCGGGTAACGAGTGGTAGCTCGACCTTGCGAGGCAAGCTGGGTGCTATAATTCTCTAGCATTGTGTGTGTATCCCCTTTGCAGGTCAGGGGGCTTAGGGGGAAGAAGAGTACCCCTAGTGTTGGCTGGGAGGTATCGATGAGGTCACATCGGTTGGAAAGCGAGAGCTGGATGGAGCATGTGCGGGACAATGACTTCAGAGCATTCACATTTGGATAAGGTACGATTGTTAAAGTTGTTACTTGCAATGAAATTTAATTTACACATGTTTATTTTTCTGTACTCAGTTGAAGATTTCATTGCCATGAGATTTCTTGCACATGCATTCCTACAGTAATTGTAATCCTCTTGTCGCTTGATTTATTCAATAAGAACCCTTTCTATCCATTGTATCCTTTATTTATGAGTTACAGTCTCTTTGCGTGTGGCTATAATGAGCCCCAAACTCAAAACCTTGCTTGCATTCTTGTATCTCCTTCCTACATTTTCTTTATTCCTTGATTGCGCTTTTATTTCATTATTTTCTTCTCCACGGAGAAGATCTGGATGCAGATTATGTTTTTATCCTCTATTCTGTGATCCCTTAAGTTATTAGTCTGTGCCTAAGCAGTCGGCCAGGAGATGAATCGATTGTCTTGACTTTGATGTTTAAGACTTAGAGTCAAATGCCTTGCTTTCATGTGCATGTATAATAACTGTAGGATCATTCTCTACCCAACAAGGAATTCTCTCTTGGGCGTTTATTCTCTCAAGTCCACCATCATTTGTTTCTCTGTGTTTGATTCTCAGAGTTGCATTGATTCTCAGCATTGATTCTCAGAGTTTTTTTGGTTCTTTGCATCTTGATTGATTAAACTATGATTAACCTCTACATTTTTAATGATAATTCCCAACGTTTTAAATGGAAAAATATCTGCGTTTTTTATTTATGATTTCCAATGTTGAGGAATGGTGAATATATACGTTTTTTTTAATGATAATTCCCAGCGTTTTAAATGGAAAAATCTCTGTTTTTTTTTTTGATTTCCAGCGTTGATGAATGGTAAATCTCTGCATTTTTTTTGAGATAATTTCCAGTGTTTTAAATGGAAAAATCTCTGCGTTATTTTTTTTCTGATGATTTCCAGCTTTTGAAACGGTAAACCTCTCCATTTTTGATTGATAAATCACAGCATTCACACCATGATTCTCTTGGCATTTTACACAACATGTACCCCACAATTTTCTGGGCAATTTACCCAATATTGACCTAGCGATTTCACCCAGTTTATCTCAGCTATTTACATAGTAACCACTCAACGATTTGGGGCTTGATTCTCTGCGTTTTTGTTGAATGATTAATCTCTGCATTTAATTTATATCTACGGAAATTTATCKCTGCGTTCAACATTATCCATGCACTTAAACAAACTCAGAAATAAACTCTGYGATTCCCATTTTTAGACAGCGATATCATGGTGGTATAGGCGATATCTGTGTTAGACAGTGATTCATCAATCGAACAACAATTATTGTGGACAACGATTTTACTGATTGATAACATATTGATAGACATCGATTAGACAACATTTTTATTAGATAGCAATTTTATTAGACAACGATTTTATCTGTTGATTAGACAACGATTTTATTGTTGATAACATATTGTTAGATAGCATTTGTTAGTTAGCATATTGTTGTTAGATAGCATAATGATTTCTGGACAACTATTTTTAACTGGCAGAAGATGATGTATATTCTAAGATGATGCAATTTCTATTTTGTATATTCTAACATCTGAAAAAGATTATCATTCTAAGAGGATGCAATTTCTTTATATTATTCTAAAAAGATTATACTATTTTAAATTGACAGAAAATGATGTATATTATAAAAAGATGCGATTTTTGTTTTGTATGTTAACTTCATCAAACTTATTGTCATCCGAGCTTTTTAGTAGTAATTTAATTGAATGTAGGACATATCAGTTTTAAAAAGATATGGTTTCAATGATGGTCGTGATCCTTACTACAATGAGATTGAATGTTTTTATATGTCAATGATTTTATAT
>SNQJ01S0026908.1:0-19398 GCA_010110895.2 Picea sitchensis
CATTTGGTGAGAATCCTTTTGTGGATCAATGGAGAGCTTCTTGTGAATATCTTGTGGAGTATTGATGGAGAGCTTCTTGTGAGAGCATTCTATTGGTGTGGATCTCTTGAGCATGATTGAAGATTTATTCTGAGGAAGAGAGCGAGAGGAGGATCTCATGGACGCATCAAAGTTTCTGCAATGTCGGAGATCTTGACGGCAAAAGTCTTGGATTCACAGAAAACCCTATTTTCTGATGTCCACGCAGGCTGTCCGTGTATATGGTGCATGTACACGCGGCCTGATTGTGTACAGGGAGCGTGGAGTGGGTAAAATCATGGAGATTTGTGTTTGAGCTGGTGCCAATCTCTTGGATGATGAGGCAGGTTCCAGATCTGCATTCTATGGCCTCAGATCTATCACTGAGACACTGGTATGATTACATTATTGTCTTGATGGATACTATTGTTTGATGTGTTGTGAATGCTTAGGGCATTATTGGTATGGCTTCTATGATGTGGTTCAGTTTAGTTGATTTAGTTGATAGAGTGAGCAACACTCTTGTGATTCAGTNAGTAGTGACATGATTGCTATGGTATAATAGTTATTTATACATGATTGAGATAGCATTCATATTGATTTGTTGTGGAGAATGAGCAAGCTATTGGAGATCTTGGATGTGTTATGACTGGCTATGGGTCAGTTTGGACAATGGAAGATAGAAGAGAAAGTGATTGTAGGTTGCAGAGGATCTGAGCATGTGAAGAAAAGAAAAACCCTAGTTGCTAAGACATTCCTAAGAAGCTATGACCAATATCTATTATGTGATTCAATATATTCCATCAACCTTTTGCATATGTGGAAAAAATTATAAATAAATACATTAATTAATTTTTAAATGAAAAATAAGCTATGACATATATCTATCATGTGGTTCAATATATTCTAGCAAAATTTTGCATATGTGGAAAAAATTCCATATTAAATTTTTTTTTTTTTAAAATGAAGTAATATTTTATAATTTCTTTTAAATATATAAATTCAAATAAAAAATAAATCGTATTTTTAAATTAAAAACCAACCCTAACATATATCCATCACTTTAATAAACATATATCCATCACTTTAATAATGGATTGAGTTGTACTTTAATTCTTTAGTTAAAGATAAAAGAGGTTACTTTTTACGATTGACCCACAAAATTAAGTTATCTTAATCATACTTTTCGTACTTAAAGGATGCTACTTTTCGTACTTAATAGAGGTTGCTTTTAGCATATTGATAAACAAAATTGTGTCATTTTAATGAATATTTTTTATTTTATATATTTTTGGTATGGTGTTTCACAATCTATTATGACATAAATGATAAATCTTATCACAACAACATCATAAAAAATATATTATATATTAAAAAATAAAATTAATACAATAATAATAAATAAATAAAATTAATACTAATACAATAGATGTATATGAAATATAATAAATATATTATATATTAAAAAAATAATAATCCAATAATACTAAATAAAAAAGATTATATATATATATATAATGTTGCGCGGGATCGTTCTACCAAAAAAACCCGTCGTTCTCGCGTTCCAGACTTGGGGACCCTTAGGAAATTTACCCAAATTGTTGAGGCTCCATTGGGGACTCGGGGACAACATTCCCGCGTTCCGGGGATTTGGGGACCTTTAGGAAACTTACCCAAATTGTTGGGGACTCCATTGGGGACTTGGGGACTTGTTGGTCGTCCCCAAGATGTTCTGGACAGATTTCAGGGATGTTCCAGACAGATTTTGAGGATGTTCTAAGCAGATTTTAGAGATTTTTTTGGGCAGATTTTGGGGATGTTTCGGACATATATCTTCAGTCTTGAAAATCATGGAAATTGATGATTGGACAATAAGATCATTTTTCCCATCCATTATTTTTGTATTGCATTGAATCTAAATCTGTTGTAAAAGTTGTAGCTCAAAACATGGGTTTTGTATGATGAGTTTTGATTTTGGTTTTTGGTGATTTAAATATTGTATTTTCAGCAACAACAAGCAAAGTTTCCATGTCAAAAAAACAAGAAATGCAACATTTCAAAGGGTTGATCCTTATGGTTATTTCTCTTATTCTTCTCATTTTTCTGGTCATCTTAGCTTTTACATATTCTACATGGGTTTCTAGGAGTAATTCAATTATAGTGCTTCCACCATTCCAACCTCAAGCATTGTGAAAACAATCAAATAGTAGTGACTTCGATTGGGTAATAAATGTTTGAATAAATTCCTATTCAATCACCTTCTTAATCTAAAATATGAATCTAATTTCTTTAGAGAACCAAAGTGTTTTATAGTGGTTTTCAACACAACCATAAAAATCTGCAAAACCTATTGATAAGGGAATGTCTTTTATGTTTTAACATAATTGTCATTAATAAGAAATACGAGAAAGAAAAACTGCTATAGAGACATTTCTCACTTAAGTTTCATAAAGCTAAACTGCATTTTTCTCTTGTCTAGCAGCCAATAATGAAATGTCATCGGACTCTTTTTTGAATTTCTTGAGCTTTTTTCAGTATTGCCAAGTGTAAGGGTTGTGCATAATACTGTATAGTATAGCTTGTTATGCTTACAAGCTTGAAGCAACTACAAATGTTTATGGTGAATTTTAATATTTTTTAATATATATGTATATATATACCCTATATATGCTATATATATATATATATATATGCTGCTCTTCTATCACTCTCTTTCTCTGCAGTATTGTCTCCCAACCCTTCATCCCACAAAATTTGGAGTCTTTAGCTCACAACCATCTGAGGGGACGTGTCCCCCCGTCCCCGTCGTTCCTCCATCCACAGAAAACCAATAGAACCATGGTATAACATTGTGTGTGTGTGTGTGTTATTGTGTGTGTGTATAACATCAGGTAGTTGTAGCTTAATTGGTTGCTCCTCCCCACCTAGGTTAGAGTCTCATCTATGCAACATGCTTGGTCAAAAGTAAAAGAAGAAAAATGATTTATTTCAAATATCTATTATTTAATTATTGAATAATGAATTGATGTGAATGTACTAAAGTGAGTATTGAAATGAGTTATATTGACTTGGGCTTGAACTTAAAATTATATTATTATTATTACATTAAAGGATATAGGTGATTCTTTCTAACAACTATATTTTGGATTCCTTGAATTTTAATACATTGAGCTATCCTAATATTGTTAATCACGATAAAAATCATTGTAAATATTGTAACTTGGATGTATACATTATAAACTGGGATTTAAATCGAAAAAAATAGGGGCTAAAAAATGTGATCCACCTTGGACACACTCAACACTTGGGCAGATACCGCGGTCCCTTCCTCCTTGATTACTCCTCAACCTAGAATTTACAAACATATCCACACCTCCATAATAATATAGAATATATGACCTAGTCTTTTAGGACATTAAAAATAATAGAGATCTTATAAATCACCATCGACCTAGTGTTGTTGGAGTTGTGTGTGATCTCCTAAATTGTCCTAACCCATTGCAGTTGAAGTAGCACATGTGATCTCCTAAATCACCCTAGACCCATAACAATTGGAGAAAAATGTAGCTAGTAGTTGGTAGCATTGGGTGATGCATTATACAAAGAGGCAAAGAGTAGTTGTGTACCCTGAGCCTCGAGGGAATGGAGGGACTATAGCACTCTATATTTTGTTTCCTTGCCTATTGGGAGATAGGAGGATTGATCGAGGTGGATGTCGGTGGCCACCCACCTTTTTTTTTTTTTTTTTTTTTTTTTTGACAATTTTGGCAATTTACACTATTTTTAGCAGGTTTTTAACTTACGGGGCCATTTTTGAGGGGCCTAAATGAAGGGTTTTCAGTGCCATATTAAGAATAGTGAGCCCCTAGAAATGGGCTCTCCTTGGCAGATACCTTTCCAGCAGAGCTATCTGCGCCCTAAAAGCGAAGAAGATGCATTATGCAAAAGTTACGACCCAGGGGAAGTTGATGTACTCACTTACCCAAGCAGGGCCCATGACTTTTGGTGCTTCATCTCTAGGGGTTAGGTTTTGGATGTCATCTAGTACTTTTAGCATGCCGTTTATTATAAAGAATTGTGAGCCTCATTGCCAATCATCTTGCTTGGGAGTACAAGTAGTACATCTGACTCTTCGGAGAGATGGTACGCCATCGACTAGCGAGTCTTTGACTGCAGTACCAGTCTGCGTTTCACGATTAATGAAAATGGTAGCATATGTGTTTATGGTTGCATCTATATTTGTTTCATTGTATTCCTTGAATATATGCAATATCTACGTGCATTTCTTTATTATATCTAAACTCTCATTTTAGATTAGCGAAAATAATCCGGATCGATTGAGCCTTCGAGGCGGTGCTCGCGATCATTTTTAGTGTGTCAGAAGGGTCAAGTATAGAAAGTTGGGTCTTAGGATTGTCTCTCTTGAAGACAATCAGTCTCTTTTCAAAGCCTTAATGGCGGAAGAAAATAAAATCAATGGAAGCGACGATCTATCGAATACGTTTGCTTGAGTATTGAAAAGCTCTCAGCGATGAGGATAAATGATGGAGGTACCTACATCTTGGCACTTCTACGATGCCGCGTAGGCGCATCTATCAGAGCCACTTTGAGAGGCACCCTTTCAAGATTTTGGGGTGTGCGATATTTTCGTATTTGTAGGACAGATAGATGTAGAAGCCTAGAAAAATGGTTAACTTCTGCTGAAGGTTTTCATTCACAATTTTTCCGACAAAGGTCATTCACCTCCTTAAAGCTCCCCTCATGATCAAACATTGGTGGAAACTTCTGCGGGATCGAGTTCCGCAGTCACTGGGTATATGGGGCCGATCCACTTGGGATTTTTTTTGTGGATCACGGTAGAGGCTTGATATTACCACATTGGAAACTGGCAGGGACCGATACGTAGAGATGGACCACTGTATGACGAGAGGGAGGCCAAAATGGTTTCGGGAGTTCACCTAATACCTTCCATACCTTGCACAATAAAATGGGTATCAAAGACTCCGGCGACATCTGGTTCTGAAATAAAGCGAGGCTATGCTTAGGTACATCCAAACCGAAATCAATTACCTAGACATCTCATCGCAGTGCTTTGCTTATAGATATCTTTGTTAAGGTGAGGAAAATTTAAACGCGAACAGCGAATTGATGCGCAAATCCATTAACCAAAGTATGACAAAGAGCGGTGACAGGCAGTCACCTAAAGACGGTCCAAGACCACGAGGAAAAGAAGGGTCAGGAGACAAAGAAGGACCTGCCAGAAAAATGAATGCGAGTTCTACCGAATCGCGGCTTTTAACACCAATGAATGTAGCTCAAAACAATCATTGATGGTGGCGGATCGAACAAAGGAATGACCGCTTGAGTTTAGTCGATTAAAGGCAATGGTAAAGGAAACCCGGATCATCGATCTGGGGGCCTAACGCTGGTGGGTGGGCATGAGATTCAACTAGAGAACCAGCGGATCACGAGAAGGAGCACCTTTCAAATTCCGCAGGGGATGTCGTAGATTGAAGGGGACCCAGCTGCATTTATTGTTGATAGAGAGCGGAAGAACCTCATCTCGTGAGAGGTCATCAAGTTAGGATTATTTAGACAACACCACCGCGTAGCGACCATACAACATCGGTGGCCGTAGGGGCCGGATCAACCCGTGTCAACCCGGCAATGTCGATTGTCATGCGACATCCAACCCGCTTCGAGGGGCGGTGTATGTGTTTTAACGGTCATTACGTGATGTTCTCTTAGACCAACCATATAATATTACGGAAGCACCATCTTACGTTTATGAGTCGACCCATAATTAATCATTGTTACTTTGGGGTCATCTCTGAGACCAGAGGTAGTTCCAACTATTGTTCCACCTAAAAAGTTCCTTAAGGTAGTGATATCTCATATTGCAAAATTTAGCTTCTTCACAATGTTCGAAGGGAACATAAGACTTTGCAACTAACATGGTTTGCGCCCCACCTTCTATGAGCAAGTCATGACGAGGTTAGCGACAAAAAGCACAAAGATTCCTTACGCACACCTTCCTCTCATGTAGCTTCACTTGAATAGCCTCAACTTCAGCGAGGTTCATGACGGACTTCCACAAACCAAACAGTGTGACGTCTCCAACAATAAAAGCCGAGCTCCGCAAATCGGTCCAACAAGCGCTTTTTCTCTCCGGGAACTTCGATACAATGGAACCATTGCTTCCCTAAGGAGGGAGGATTGATCCAGTGGATATCGATTTGGCCACCACCTTTTTCAACTAGCTCAAAGCAGTTTAAGCAAATTTGGCAATTTTACTATTTTTAGCGGTTTTAACCAGGAGGCCATTTTGAGGGCCTAAATGAAGGTTTTTAGGATAGGAGTTCTCAATGATAGCTAAAGGCATGATTGAGCCCCAAGAATGAATCTCCTCAATACCTTTTAGCGAGCTATCACACATGCCTAAAGGAGATCATATGCAAAAGTTAGAGCCAGAAGTTGATGTACTCACTTACCCAATGAGGCCCACATGACTTTTGGCTTCATCTCTAGGGTTAGGTTTTTGGATGTCTAGGACTTTTTGGCATGCGTGTTGTTTATTGTAAAGGGCCTTCAGAGCCTCATTACGCAAATCATCTTCTTGCCGAATCTCTTGGTAGCCGTCACATATCTTCGGAGATAAAACGCCCATCATTCTAGCGAGTCTTTCACTCACATTATTTTTAGGTCTACGTACATTCATTAATATAAATCATGTAATACTGTATATCCATGTTTATGCATCTGATACATTTGCTTATGTTATATTATTGAATATACGCCGTATCTACGTGCATTTCTTTATTATATCTTAAGCTCTCATTTTAGGTCTTGAAAATAATTCGGTTCGATCAGAATTATTTTACGCAAAATAATCTAACAAGCTCTACCAACTGTTATATTCTGATTTTTATATAGATTTAATGTTCATATTTATGCTATACATATAGATTTAATGTTTCCTATTTAATAGACTTTTCATTTTATTTTAAGGAAAAAAATTATAAATCTTGCTTTTCTCCCTTATGTCTTTTACACTTGAGGCTACTTACATGGAGAAAGTTCTAGATTGACTATTGAATTGTAATTTTGATTTTGGATTTCTAGATTTACTAAGTTTTTCCATTCTTTTTGGTTGGGATTCATTTATCACTACCTCCCTTGAGGGCAAATATCTTGTCTTCTTTGCTTTTTTTTGAGGGAACATTTGATTCCTTAATCCACGTTTCTAGACATGAATTATTATTCTTCTCTGAACCTATTGTTGGTTTTCTTTTTGTAGACATATCATCTTCATCTGATCCAAAACGGTTCTTAAACAAACATGAATGGTGTGTGACTCAGGTTTAAGCAAACTAATCAACAAAATAAGAGGCTATATGAGTTGTTGAAGAAGCCATGGAAGAAGAGTTAGAGATATGTCTACAGAGGAAGAGGCCATAAAATAGTAGCTCAAAGCTATGAAAGTGGGTAAAATAGGAGGTTACGATTATTAACATGATGACCACACATTCACCTAGAAGAGAACATTTCTAGCAAAGAGACAAAGGGGAAATATATTGTTACAAAATGGGAAACTAAAGGTTATGGATGTTTGGCCTTCCGACTACCCTAACCGATCCTATCATTGTATATATCATGTTGCACAACATACTAAAAGGGGTTCCTTGGTTCAGATTCAAAAGGCATTGATATTGTCCTATAAGTGAATTGCTAAAGGCCAAGAGAGAACCAAAATAGTCTATAGAGACCTCTAAAATTGTTAATTAATAAGAAATGAGCATCGCCATTCAAGTTTGTTTTCCCAAGTTGGGTTTCCATAATAAATAGTTTTATTCTTGTGTATGATTTCATTTCCATGTGTTTAATAATTGTTGTGGGTTTTCTATTTCAATGCTAGTGTAGTGCCATTGCACATTTCTCTGATCTAATTTCATTAATTGGAAAAAAATACCCAAATAGTTTATTTATTAACTAATAATCTCACAAAGAAATTAAATGCATTTGGTAGATAAATTAAGGTTTTTGTTTGAATGTATGAACAATAGATTCATTTTCCAAAATCACTCTATTACGTTGCTTGGGTTTTTATAGCATTCAATAGATGGTTCTTGTGTTTGGGACCGTGCCCATCACACTCATTTCACCCCAAGCGTGAGATCTATATATATATATGTAAAGAAAAATCCATTTTCACATGCACATTACCTCTTTTTTTTTTTTAACACAGCCTGGCGGGTGTTTACACTTTCAGTGACTCATTTTCTAATATAGACATCAAATCAATTTTTTGCTCATGGCCATATCATGATTTGTTTTTATATTACTTGGAAGAATTTCCCAGTGATTCTCTTCAACTTAGAGGTTGTCTAACTTACCCACAAATAGTGATTCCCTCTTTCATTGATTCTATTGTTGTCTTGGTAAGATCAATGACCTATGAGTGAAGTTACACTAGTGAAAACAAACCAAGATTCAAGTCTTAACATAGTAGGAGGTTTGGTTAACCTACGAGAGTGAATAATAATTTTGAAGGTGTGTAAAACTGATAAGTAGCTAAGTAATTTTTTTCTAACTTAAATTTGGAGTGCATAATGTAATTTTTTGTTGATCATAGTGTTGATTTCAGTTGTTTATCATGGTGTCTAATTTCCCTTAGAGGTGGAGTTCATAGTGGCTATAGCAGAGCATACAGGAAGGGGTTTCAAGAAAAATTCAATACCTTTGATTTAACATGGTGGAGCATATTATGATCTAATAGTGATTGCAAAAGATAAAGTAATTATATTTCACATTAATAATTTGTATTGGTGAATTATTATTGGACTCTTAGTCTATCAATTCTGAGATACAGTATGAGTACAGGATTTGAAGACTTGGAGACCTACATGAACACCTATAGTTACACACACATCAAAGCATTGTTTCTAGGACTATTGTGTAGTAGAAAACCCAAAATGGTAGGGATATCTCTTGAAGAACAAGATAGGGAAGATTTAGAGGGTGACTTTTCTCATCTGGAGCAAAGCACTGCTACATTTCATAGTGGTAACACAGTTGTTGGTGAAGAAGGATAAGGAAGAAAACTTAGTAGAGACTGATAATGAAGAACACAAGGCATACCAAGAAGATTCCAAAGGAGAGAAGCCTGGTTACTTGGGTAAAACAAATTTTTTTCTAAATATCTTCTAATGATGTTTCAAGTTGAAGCAAAAAATGAAGTACCTATGTTTGATGGAAAAGTTAACACTAAAGTCTTTAATAGTTGGTTGAAACAAATGGAACTTTATTTTGGCCTTTGGTTACTTGGGTAAAACAAATTTTTTTCTTCATCTTCTAATGATGTTTTCAAAGTTGAAGCAAAAAATGAAGTACCTATGTTTGATGGAAAAGTTAACACTAAAGTCTTTAATAGTTGGTTGAAACAAATGGAACTTTATTTTGGCCTTGATCAAATATAAGAAACACAATAGATTTATTTTGCTTATTTGAAGATGACCAAACATGCTTTGTTGTGGTGGGAGAACTATGTGGATGCATTGAGGATAGGAAAGAATCCCATGATTATGAAATGGGAGGATTGCAAGGCAACGTTTATCAAGTCACAATTTTATCCCATAGGCTACGAAGAAGAGTAACTCGTGAAATGGAGTACCTTCAACAAGAATAGGGAGAAGGGGGGCAAGAATTCACTTCTAAATTTAAGAGGAAAACTATTATGTTGTGTATCTCTTTGGAAGAGCCAAGGGTGGTGGTGAAGTACCTTGGAGGAATTCTTATCCATATTTGAAGGTAGTTGCACCTTCTTAGTGTGAAAATTATAAATAAATAAAGAAAGAAGGATCTCTAGATTGAGTTGGACTTCAAGAAGGGGAATTAGCACAAGGGACAAGAAGTAACCAACAAGATAAAAGAAAAAAACATGGTATATACAACCATAAAAAGGATGGATCCTAATAGACATTGTAAACTGTATTATGGTGTGGATGGGAACATGGAAGAGAAGTGTAATAACTTCATCTAGACATGGGTCTGAAGTGGCCAAATTCCAAGAGGAAAACAAAGGTATCTACCAAGACAAAAGAAGAAGTGATAGAAAGCACCTATAATATGGATGAAGCCATAATGTTAACCACATTACAGTAGTTGAAGGCAAGTCGAGACAAACATGCATTATTCCAAATCGAAGTTCAAGTGAAGAAATGAAAGGTAAACACTTTATTTGACAATGCTTCTCAATGTAATTTGATTTCTGAAACATCAGTTGATAAGGTTGGTCTCAAAACTTATGATCTAGTGGAGTCAAGTCATGGTTGTAAGGGAAATCTACTATTATAATCACTTAGATATGTAAAATCAAGTTTTCCATTAATGCTAGCTATGTTGATGAAGTAGAATGTGAAGTTGCATCATTAGCAGGGGTGATTTTAAGAACCCCCCCTAAATTTATATGTATAATAAATGGGCGAATCCCCATGATACATAGGAAAATATGAAGGCTATTTTATCAATAATATAATATGTATATATAAGTTTTTGACGAATCTTTTAGTCAATTATATAATCTTGTAAAATCTTGGTGAATCTTTCACTAAATTGTAAACTCTTGTAAAATTTTGGCGAATCTTTCACTGAATTATAAAACCTTGTAAAGTCTTGGAATTTTTTTTGATAAAGTATAAAACCATATATAATAATAGGAAAATGTATTCATTAAACTGTAACATACTCATTTTACATATTTGGAAAAGGAAACTTAATTTTTCCATCCTCTAGACAATGTTGCAAGCATTAGGGGTTATGTTTGTCAAGGATCTCATTGTACACTCTTGCATATCCAGAGATATTGAATCCATTTTTCTAAATTAATATCAAAGATGTATATGCCTTGGAATTTGTGAATACATTATTTTCCTAAATTTTTTTGGATTTGCTCCAAACAAGAATCTTCGATCAATAACATTTGGATATTTTATTTCTTTTGATTAACCACCCTACATTCTCACTTCACCTTGTTTCCCTCTGCAACTAAGTGTGTTGTGGGATTACCCAACACTTCCCCACACAGAGCACCCAAATCTATATTATTTCCTATGAAACCCATGCCACCATAGAAATGTTCCACCTCCCTTCCCATATTTGGGTTACTAGAAATGATCTTTTCCTCCTGTACATAATTAAGTAGATCATTAATTCCAAAGTGACAAATGCCTAGTTGAGTCAGAGCCATTATTTTAGGTCTCTGGGTTCTATTGAAAATTTATTATTTATAAAACATTCCCAATGTAGACTAAGGAAAAATTTATTCAACACAACAAATATTTGAATCGGATGAGAGAAAAATAACATCTAGTTGGCATTGTTTTTTATCTTCGACATTGTGATCGGTCCAAACCACATGAATTTAAAAAGAAAATCCATAAATTATTGGTCTAAACTTTGAAGGGAAAAACCATTCCCGTGACAAAATCATAAACCAATTATGAAGGCCAACAAAATAAAACCCAAACAAAGACAGAGTTAGGGAACAAGATCTCATGTAGGGAACACTTTTCAATGCTAGTGGCAAAGCATGTAACATAGTGTCATTTGGTCCACAATGATTTGGCCACAAAGAACCATAATCAATAGTGCAGAAGAGAGCTTGTAGTAGGCCACATATTGAGAATTGATTTTTTCAAAGGCCACAGGAATAATAGTGTAATAAGCACACATAAAGGATCTGCACAAGCCATAGAGGCCTTGGATAGGGAACACTCACTAGGATCAAATATAGTGTCATAGGTTTGCATCGCGAAGTGGGGATGTAGAGATTTATATAGTCCCAAAAGGGTCACAACAACATGATCATTGTGATGTGAACTTTGAGGCACCAAACAAGTGGAAACGGGAAAGTGTAGAAATGAGAACTACTAGAATAATTTTAAAAATTTAATGTTCACTATTGTCTAACCAAATACACGGGGAAAATAAACACCAAACAATTGTATTTCAAGGGAACAATGTTTCCAACCCTCATGGAACACTTACCAACATAAAACAGATCTGAAAATCACTTAGTACAACACGTTTATTACAACCATAAATCTGCCCCATTAGCTTCTATATGTTTGTTAAATCACTTAACAAAATATGCTCATTCTTATGTAAAATCAGCATGCATAACTAGCTCTAGAAACTACTCAATCATCATGAGAACATACTCTGAAAATCATATTTGCAAGTACAAATAGTGTGGGAGGCCCAGTCGAGTAAGGAATCTCAAAAGTATATTTGATTGAGACATAGTTGGGAGATTTATTAATGTTTTCCGTGTTAAATATTTCATCTTTGTATTTTTTATTTCACATTGAAATTAATCCACAAGAACTATATATATGGTGCACTTATGTGAAGAATCAAGATTCCACTGGATGGGAAAGAAAACAAGAAAAGAGTGTTGCAAAACATACTATTTATCTCCAAAAACACTCTCCACATGAAGAAATGCACTCTACACCTATAAAAACTCACTCATGAGCTTGAAATTTACTCTCCAAACACTCTCCAAGCTAGTTGCATTCTCTGAGCTACTCGAGGTTCCTATCTCTCTCTCATTCATTCATCCTTGTGTTATGGTATTCTTCAAACTCTATTATACCATGATATGCATAAGAACCCTGGTTAGGAGGGCTTTCTTGATGGATGCACTTTCCAATAAACTAGATCTCTTCACAACAATGTTCCTATATTGGGATTGTATTCTTCCTAAGTTTTCTAATCTCCTGCAGCTAGTCTACTTTGTATTTTTGTCCATCAACATAGTTATTAGTCCATCAACATAACACAATTATCATTCTTCTTTGATTTAGTTCCATTTTTAATGCATAAATTATTTAAATGAGATTCAATCTAATTGTGTCCCTTTTTTTTTGTTTTCATGTAGCTTACTATTCTTTGTGTTACTGTAGGGTTTTATTAATTTTTGGAGAACATATGAAAGCATGTACAAGGATGAGGATACAACGTCATCTTAAAAAAAATGGCCAAGACAAATAAGTTGCCTTTGTCCCATACTCTAGTTCTCTCCCTTTTTAGCAACAAGGGTATCGATCTTTTCTTCCTTTTGAGAAATCACATCAACTAGAAGGAATTTCTCCAACGACTCCCATATCTCTTGATCCATGTGCAGACATAGTGGATCCAAGTTATCTATGATTGTTCCTTCAAAAAGAGTTGGTTCTTGAGGAATGATATTGATTTTCGATCGTAATTCATTTAGACCAACTATACTGGTATCAATCCTATCAATGATTATTTTTCCTACAACAGGTTCAACTATTCGAAAGTTTATTAAACTTGGTAGCATATTTTGGTGACCCTGTAGACTTGGTGTTTTATGCCAAGGGATCTGATAAATATAAAAATTTATTTTCAACTGTTGTAATGGAATTTCCTTGCCTGTGGTCACTCATATGACCTTCATGTCTAGTGGTGTATAAAAAAATATGTATCAGACGTCTTAGTCGCTTTTTCCAAAAGGTATGGGGCCTGACAGGTCATCCCGGGCTCGAGGCTGGTGAGATTCTCATGGAGTCCAAGCACCTAGATCCCCCACCATACCCTTTCTCTACACGTCGATATATCTTAGAGAAAACAATGTATAAAAACCCATACGAATCGTTTTACACTAGCAATGTGGGATTAAAACTCAACAGGGTGTTTAATCAACACTGTCGATCTCTTGATCAGACGACTGCTGAGTCTCTAAGGATTTCTTTGTATCAATTGAATGTTGTAATCTCATGAGTCTCTGGAGTACCTTTTTAGTTGATTTCTAGAGGCCAGTGAGATACAATAAACCTTCATCTACATCATTATAAAGATCGAGAAACATCTCTTCCACGGATCTCTCATGGACGTTGGGGTGAATCGTGTTCTTGTTCTTTCTTGAGCACGAGTTTATGTTGTGGATGAGAGGGATGATGAATCTCCTCGTGAGAACAAATTCACTCCTCGTGGATGTGGAAGATACAATGCTTTCATTTGTATCTAAAACCTGTTGGCGATGGAAGTCACTCCTGGATTGCTTGCAGGAGCAGAGCCCGACGCCCATCAGTTTAATGTCACGATTTGTTTGAAAGGGTGATCGAACAGAAGGAAACTCAGAACAGTATCGTCTCAACTCAGAAACCAGACCAGGCATGCGTGAACGAGTGAGGTCTTGATAAAATTCAAACAGTGAGTTGTAGTAAAAGGGCGAGTAGGAGGAAGACTTTTGTAGGGAGAGTGCAAAGGTCTATCACAGACATCAGGTTTGTAACAGACTGGAGGAGAAAGCGTTCAAACACAATGTCTCTTTATATTCAAACAAAAAAGACCAGAGAATACAAAAATGCCACGACAAATCCTTTATCATAACATAACTGTAACAATCCACGTGAATCATTCAACCGTGAACTCTCCGACATGAGATGAAAGATAGATGGAAAAAGGAGAACTGTTTGTTATAAACCAAGAAGTCTCAAACACAGAGGCATAACCAGGAAACTAGAATATGTGCTGAAACTTAACAATTGGGAGCTTAGCTCTACCATCGATAGATACAAAAATGGCGAAAACGCCTACATATACTCAAACTAACAACAACAACAAAATCGAGACGTAGCATTGAAAGCTTTGCGTCTGCATGGATTCTGACAACACGGAGCTGCAATCTTTGAATGGTCGTGCAACTTATGGCAGACGCAATCGATCTTCTGACAGTTTCTTCGGCGACTCGACGTGCCTTTAATTCATTGTAGAACCTTCCCATTATGGCAGAGACGAAGTCTAACCACCATCAACTACTTCAATAACTACTTCTTGGGATTGAGGACTATCTGGCCAACTCAGCACTTTGGGATAAGGAAGGCTTCTCGCGCTGCCACCTAGGATAACTGAAGGGCTTGGTGGAGAGGCATGGCGGCCAGCGCGGAGAACGGGGCATATGGCAAAGGGGGGGATGGCGTCAGATTATGAGGACGTGGAAGAGGAGTGGCGAGGTGTGAGGAGGGTGACAGAGGATGATTCATGGTGAAAGACCTCGGGAGGAAAGAGGGAAGGTGAGAGATAACGAACTTGCCTTTTGGTGAGGGGCCGACGTGAGGGACACATGGTGAGCGGTGAGTGGACGACGAGAAGGAGGGGGGACCATGTGGACCAAAAAGGGGGGGGGAAGAGTGACACACGACGGCATGAGAAAAGTGGAAAGGAGGACGAGATGATGAGAGAAGGGCCCTTGCCAGTTAAACCCAGAGTGGCTGAGTAGGACAAGGTTGTCCAAGCACCGTTGATCCGGGCCCTGAAATAACGATTGTCAAAAGCTGCTCTGTCGATTCTGGACCCCCCCCCTCCACTTAAAGGTAGAAAGGCAGGGGGGGTCCGGAATGGTCTTCATCGCCATTGATCTGGGTGCGCCAATCTGAACCGTTGGAGAGTTGTGCCCGTGATTCTGGACCCCCCCCGCTTAAAGGTTGGAAGGCAGGGGGGTCCGAAATTCGCTGTGCGCCATTGATCTGGGTGCGCAAATCCCATCCGTCCAAAATTAATTCTTGTTTAACACAGGCGCATCACGCCCAACACATAGGACAAGTGGGTTTTAACCCATTCCTTTGCAATTTAACCCCTTTATAAGAAATATCGCTAACATTTGGCTCCATGGGGGATATAGTCGTCCCTGTGATGCTCTAAGAACTCTTTTGCATATTCAGTTCCTTTGCTGTTGGGATATGGAGTCATTTATTAGTCCGAAAAACAAAAAACAGAAACAATATGTACAAAACAAAACAAAGAGAGCCAACTGTGGCTCACAAAAAACATTTTTTCAAGAAATGCCCATTTACTGGGCTGCCAAAAACTTCATTGCCTTCCATATCCCGCAACCTGTAAGTGTTGTTTGGAAATGCTTCAAGGATCTTGAAAGGCCCGATCCAGAGGGCATCAAATTTACTGTGTTTTCCCTTTTCCTACCTGGGTGCATCCCATTTGAGCACTAGATCACCCTGCTCAAATTCCTTCTTTTTGTTCTTCCTGTCAAAAACCTGCTTGATCTTCTGCTGGCAATTGTAAGCTCTGTCCACGACCTGTTCTCTGATTTGTTGCACTTCCACCATCTAATGAATCCTTCTGAGTATATTATTAGGTTCTCCTTAAAGGACCTGGAGGAAATTTGCCACAGGTAAGGCAAGCTGAGTGGGAAAAACAACCTCTATTCCGTAAACAAGCTAAAAAGGTGAGAGACCTAGGGACTTCTTGGTTGTCACCCGATCGGCCCAGAGAGCAAATTTGAGCTTTGAGTCCTAGGCCTTCTGATTGTCCTCTAGAAGCTTCTTGATGATCTTGATTAGACTTTTATTGGAGGACTCAGCCAGTCCATTTCCCTGAGGATAGTATGGAGTGGAGTGGACCAGCGAAATCCCAAATTGTTCACAAAATTTGATCAGAGGCTCAGACCTGAAGGGGGAGGCATTGTCAGTGACAATTATGCTTGGGCAACCAAATCTGGCTATGATGTCTTCCAAGAAGATGATGATTACTTTGTGAGAAGTGCTTCTAGTGGGGACAGCCTCTATCCATTTGGTGAAATAATCAGTCGCAGTGAGGATCCATCTGTGCTGGCCACTTGAGGGAGGATGAATCTCCCCGATGAAATCCAATCCCCACTGCTGAAAGGGTGCAGAAACTACTACAGGCTTTAATGGAAAAGATTTGAGTTGTTTTTTACCTGAGAATTTATGGCATTTGATGCAAGCCCTGACTTCCCTGCAGACATCAGTAAACAAAGTAGGCCAGTAATACCCAGCCCGGAGGATTTTGTGGGCTATGGTCTTCCAAAAATGATGACCCCTGCAGAGACTGCTATGAAAATCGAACATCACTTTCTGCGCTTGCAATGGGTCCAGACACCTTAATAATATCCCCAGAGGGTCTCTCCAGTACAAGGCTCGGTCAATGAGGCAGTATTTGACCGCTTTGAGCTTTAAATCTCTGGCCCTACTCTTCCCCAGTCCGTCAGGGGGCTTTAATTCCTGCAGAAAGTACAAGATGTCCCTGTACCAGGAACATGCTGCTAGTGGTATGGTGATCTGGGAATTACTGTTGGATGACTTAGCTTGCTCATTGATGCAGTTAATCTTCAGAGCTTTGTAATTGGATTCAGCCAATAACTTGGCCAAACCTTGCCCCTTTATTAGCTTGGTGGGCTTAATCTCCAGGTCAAATTCCAGGATCTTAGCTATCCATTTGCCTCTTCTTCCTTCTATGTCAGGCTGTATGAGGATGTCCTTCACAGAAGCTGAAGGGACGTACGCAATGATCTTTGAATGCAAGACATAGACTCTGAAATCTTTGAGAGCTTTCACCAAGGCATAAGCCTGCTTCTCCATGATCTCGTACCATAGTTCTGCGTCTCTCAGTGCTTTGGTAAAGAAAGCGACAAGATGTTCTCGTCCTTGATCATTTTTCTGCAGCAAAACTACAACTACTGTGTCATAGGAAGCAAAAGAAAATATCAAAAAATCTTTGGAATAATCTGGACTGATTAGCACAGGAGCCTCAGTCAATGCCTTCTTTATTTGGACAAAAGACTCCCTGGGTTCAGCAGTCCATTTCACTTCATTTCCCTTTCTGAGCATGGTTGTGATGTGTTTCACCAGCTCAACAAAATTTGAAACAAATCTTCTCAGGAAGTTTATCTTCCCCAAAAAGACTTGGACTTCTTTCTTAGACCTGGGGAGTGACAGGATCTGAAGAGCTTTTACCCTGTCAGGATCAATTCTTACTCCCTTTGTTGATACTATATGGCCTAATAATTTCCCCTTCTTCATGGCAAACAATGATTTTCTGGGGTTTAAAGATAGGCCATACCTCCGACACTTCAGGAAAACCTCTTCAAGTGGCAGCAATGCTCTTTGTCAGTTTTGGAGAAGACTGTGATGTCATCCAAATATATCACCACAAACTGATCCTTCTCCCCAACGAAGGCTATGTCCATGGCTCGCTGAAACGTTGCTCCTACATTCATCAATCCAAAGGGAATTTTGGCATACATGAATGTGCCCCAAGGAGTGGTGAATGTTGTTTTCTCTCTGTCCTCAGGCATGACTGATATCTGATTGTATCCAGAGAAACCATCAATCATGGATATCCTTGATGCACCAGTTACCCTCTAAAGAATGTGTTCCATGTTAGGAAGGGGATAATTGTCCTTCCTGGAGCTTCTGTTCAAGTTCCTGAAATCGACGCAGAGTCTGATTTCCCCACTTTTCTTTCTCACCGGGACCAGATTGGCCACCCATTCAGAGTATCTCAAGGGGACAATGATCTGGGCATCCAACAACTTCTTCACTTCCTTCTCCATAATAGGTAGTAGCATGGGATTTATCTATCTCAGCTTCTGTTTGAATGGCTTAGCCTCCTCTTTTAATGGGATCTTGTGCTCGATGACTGATGTGTCATACGTTTTGAGGTCTTCGTAGGTCCATGCAAACACATCAACAAACTGCCTCAACAACTTAGTATATTCGGCCCTCTACTCCCCAGTCAAACTCCTTGACAACTTGACCAATTTTGGCTCCTCAGGTGTGCCTATGTTGCATTCAGCTGTGTCATCATCATCATCTGAAACCTCACCCTTTATTGCCACATCATTCCCGTTGAACAATCTTTCTAATGGGATTATACCTTTTGGGATGTGATTGCTCGGTAGCTGAATGATCTGGTGATCATCAATTCTATTCACAAACTCCCCGGGGTGATGGTCAAGCTCTTCTGCAGTGTCGGGCTCCTCATCTATGTGCAATGCAGAAAAGTCATCAACGGACTGGAGGAACTTTTCAATCTCCTGATCATCCTCAAATACCTTCCAATGCTTGACATTGTTGGGTACAGAGGGTCTATACTTTATATCAACATCAGATTCAATAGTGGGCAACGTAGGAACCTCGAGCACACTTGTTGTGAAGGCTAAGAAGTCAGCTGGAGCGTTTTCTTCCCTTGGAATGAAGGAGATATTAAAAGCCAGGAAGAAATTATTGACTAGGTCCCATACCTCGTTTCTGTAATTCTTGAGTCGAGGATTCTTAGCCTGATAAACGTTTTTGACCTGCTGGACAATCAGTTCTGCATCTCCAAACACAGCCATCTCTTTAATTTCCATTTCTTTGGCAGCCCTTAATCCCAGAATCAGAGCTTCATACTCTGCCACATTATTGGTGACCTCGAATTCCAGCTTGTATGACAGAGATATGGTCTGTTGATAGGGTGATACGAATATCACTCTGGCACCGGCACCCATACTGGAGGAAGCTCCATCAAAGAACATCTTCCAAACAGAGGTGGTTGGAG
>SNQJ01S0026908.1:22563-81763 GCA_010110895.2 Picea sitchensis
TTTCCACCTTTAATCTTTCCACCTCTTCTTTGAGGAGGTTCATAACTCGGGTCAGCTCATTTACTTGAGAGTGAGGTAGTGATGGGCTGGAAGTTGAGGCTTCCGACTTGTCCTTTCTTCTGTCTGCGTCAGCCTGGCTTCTTAGTCTGTCAGCTGCCAGTATGTTGGATTCCACCTCTACAGCTGCATCTTGCATCTGAGCCAAAGAGGTGGATCTTCTTTCTCTTAACACGAGATAGAAATCAGGGTCAAATGCGCCATCATAGGAAATTTTAGCAGAGGCCTCTGAGGGTTTAATCTCTGCAGGAATCTTGTTATACATCTTATTAAATCTTTTGGAGAAGTCTGAGACAGACTCTCCCTCCATCTTCCTCATAGACCCAAACTCTGTCATGTAATACATATAATCTTTTCTATCTCCCCACTGCCTTAAGAAAACGTTATCCAAGGCTTCAATGCCAGCAATAGATCCAGGGGCCAGTCCCCGGAACCATTTCCTCACCTCCCCATCAAGGCTCTGGACAAAGACTCTCATCCAGACATCTTCACTCTCAATATTCAGGTTGTCTGCATAGCTGTAAAAGGCAGCTAGGTGCTCTTCAGCAGTTACATCTCCCTCCCCACTGAACTTGGGCATATATTTCAAATAGTCTCCAGCAGGGAGAGGGTTCAGAGGCTGGGGTAGAATCAAAGGAGCATATCTGGAAGCAACTATGGCATCCATTCTGTTCGGAGGGGGATTAGCACCAGCCATAGGGATGTTAGGTAGAGGAGAACCTGGAGGAGAAGGAGTATGAACGGGAGATGTCGGAACAGAGATTCTTGGAGGAGAAAACGGAGAAAACAGAGAGAAATCCAAGGGACCTGAGTGTGGAGACGCTTCTCTCTGTGCAGCAGTAGCAACAAAAGGAGGGGTGGTAAAACCTTCATAAGTTCGAGGTATGTGATAAGGCAAGACCTCCAGGGAGGAGGGAGTGACAAGGATTTCTCTTTCTGATCCCAGACCAGGAGGAGAAAACTCAGTAGGAACACTCGCGAAATTTAGAGAACGGGGGACTTCGGAACAGGAAGGACTAGGAAGCTGTGCATAAGAAAATGGAGTTTTCACAGAAGGGGAGGGCATATTACCTATTTCATCGACGAAAACTTCTTTTGCAAATCTCTTTCCTTTTCTGCGCACTGCTTCCGCGTCAGCTTCTGGTGTGGCTAAAGTCAAGTGTGGGTTAGACCTCGTGTGTCTGCCTCTCGAAGCCACAGTTGATAGGGAAGGTTCTCCTCAGCGGAGTCTTCACAATGGAGTCACCAGGTGCACAGTAGAAATCTTCAAGTTCTGATATCTGATGCACCTTCAGAATCAATTGATCTTTGTCGTTCAATACCGGGGAAAATATTCAACTTCGTCCCCAGCAACGGCGCCAGAAATGTTGGCGACGGAAGTCACTCCTGGACTTCTAGCAGGAGTAGAGCCCGATGCCCATCAGTTTAATGTCATGATTTGTTTGAAAGAGGGTGATCAAATGGAGGCAAACTCAAAACAGTAGTCTCAACTCAGAAACTAGACCAGGCATGCATGAACGAGTGAGGTCTTGATAAACTTCAAACAGTGGGTTGTAATAAAGGGTGAGTAGGGGGAAGACTTCATGAGAAGAGTGCAAGGGTCTTCCATAAATGTCAGGTTCATAACCGACTGAAGAAGAAAGCATTCAAACACAAGATCTTCTTATATTCAAACACACAACACCAGAGGGCACAACAATGTCACAACAAATCCTTTATCATAACAAGATTGTTAAATCCACGTGAATCCTTGGACTATGGATTCCCTGGCATGAGATGAAACATAGATGGAAAAAGAAAACTGTTTGTTCTAAACCAAGAAATCTCAAACACAGAGGCATAACTAGGAAATCAGAATGTTTGCTGAAACTTTACAGTCGGGAGCTAAGCTCTACCATCGATAGATACAAAAATGGCGAAAATGCCTACATATACTCAAACTAACAACAACAACAAAATCGAGACGTAGCATTGAAATCTTTGCGTCTGCATGGTTTCTGACAATATAGAGATGCAATCTTTGAATGGTTGTGCAACTTATGGCAGACGCAATCGATCTTCTGACAGTTTCTTCGGTGACTCGACGTGCCTTTAATTCATTGCAGAACCTTCCCATTATGGCGGAGACGAAGTCTAACCACCATCAACTACTTCAATAACTGCTTCTTGGGATTGAGGACTATCTGGCCAACTCATCACTTTGGGATAAGGAAGGCTTCTCGCACTGACACCTAGGATAATGGAAGGGCTTGGTGGAGAGGCATGGCGGATAGCGTAGAGAACGGGGCATATGGAAAAGGGGGGATGGAGTCAGATTATGAGGATGTGGAAGAGGAGTGGCGAGGTGTGAGGAGGGTGACAGAGGATGATTCATGGTGAGTGGTGAGTGGACGACGAGAAGGAGGGGGGTGGAAGAGTGACACACGACAGCATGAGAAAGGTGGAAAGGAGGATGACATGATGAGAGAAGGGCCCACGTCAGTTAAACCCAGAGTGGCTGAGTAGGATGAGGCTGTCCAAGCACCGTTGATCCGGGCGCTGAAATCTCGGCCGTCAAAAGCTGCTCTGTCGATTCCGGACCCCCCCCCTCCGCTTAAAGGTAGAAAGGCAGGGGGGGTCTGGAATGGTCTTCATCACCGTTGATCCGGGCGCGCCAATCTGAACCGTTGGAGAGTTGCGCTCGCGATTCCGGACCCCCCCCCGCTTAAAGGTCGAAAGGCAGGGGGGGTCCGGAATTCGTTGTGCGCCGTTGATCTGGGCGAGCAAATCCCATCCATCCAAAATTAATTCTTGTTTAACATAGGCGCATCACGCCCAACACTTAGGACAAGTGGGTTTTAACCCATTCCTTTGCAATTTAACCCCTTTACAAGAAATATCGCTAACAAAACCATAATCTAATTCCTTACAAATGCTACATATGAACTCAGAACCTTCAAACAAATAGCATAAAGTGTGATCACGGTGAGAGTATAAATACTCCTTCTCTATCATGTCCTCGGATGCCAATCTGTATAATTCCTTTTGAATGGTCACTCTTCCACTGCAAGAAAATGTACTTCAAAACATCCACACTAAGATTCTTATAGTAATCTGGATCAACAACCTCAATTTTTGCTGCCCCACTAAGAGATATTGTATCTACACGACGTCAATTGGGCACTAAGATGCATTCTTGATGTCACTACAAGCTTCTATAGCTTTTCGGATACAAGGTTTACTCAGTCACTTTCATGGTTCCAAATACTTCATTAAAATGGACCATACAACCAAAATGGATCCCCAAGACACCGATTATGCAAGAGGCATTCGAATAGAGGCAGATGCTTCGAAGTATGAAAATGTTTTTCATTGATTCAGTCTATGTTTGTAGAATCTCTCGGCTGGCACCGTCTTCCTTCAAAAAGAATCCAAGTGTGTCATTTGCAAGAGATGCATCTCTTATAGCACGGGATGTCTTTGATGTTTCTTTCCTGGAATGCACAATGACCAAAATTTGATGCTTTCTAGAAACCGACATCACCTTTTCATAACACACATCATTCATTTGATTCCTCATTTTCTCCTGCATTTCTAAAGGAAAGTTCGGCATGCTTGAGAAGGCTGCACTGGAACTTAGATTCATAGATGACTCCCCAACTCTATTCTTATTTTCTTCAAAAAGGCCATTATTTGCTGAAACAGATTGTGGATAGGGACCCATGGTTGAATGCCCATTTTCCATGTCATTAAATGTGAATGAATTAGATTTATTTTGTCTTGATAGGGTGCTTGACATTTCAACCATATTTTGGAGCTCCTCTAGTGAAATGCTAGCAAACATACCAGATACTGTTTTGGCAATATCAGGGGTCAATTTTCCTCCATTTAAAGCAACCAAGGAGTATGGGTCGAGATTTTCCATCAAACTCTGCATAGTTATGAACATATCAGGATTTTCACTCAAGTTCCTCAATATCTCAGCATACATCTCCCCATTGGGCACATCAGGGTCTTGAAATCTATCTTTCGAGAACCCATTTGAACCTCTGACCCCTGCTCACCATCACTTATATCTTCTATAACAGAAGTCACCATTGGAGTTGTCTGTAGATCCTTTTTAGAAGTCAATTGAACAACTTTTTCCTCAGTTATCTCTATCTCTAGTCTTTTTTACGTTCAAGTTTATTGTCTGATTACCAAATTCTTACTCTGTCTTCTTTTCTTTTCTTTTCAAGTCTATAGGTTCAAGTCTATTTTTTTTTGTTCAAGTCTCTTCCTTGTTTATTCAAATCTATTTTTGCTGGTTGCACCATGTAGTAAGTGATTTGACAGGGCTTGTTGCACTGATAACAAAGTGCTTGTTGCATCATGTAGTGAGTGATTTGACAAGGCTTGTTGCACTGATAACAATGTGCTTGTTGCATCATGTAGTGAGTGATTTGACAGGGATTGTTGCACCATGTAGTAACATAGTGCCTCAAAACAAAGTGCCATAAAATATAGTGCCAACCATCTGCTTTGTCATCATAGGAAATGTTTCTCATGTAATTGACACCAATGCCATTCTCATCTATTTGACATCAGTGCCAATGCCATTAATGCCAACCTGTATCGACATATTGTGAACATATATTCCAAAGAGAAGAAAATAGATTTATTCTAAATGTAAAGACCCAAGATATTATAGTATGCATTCAAGAAGACACACATGTAAATAGGACATAAGAGACATCACTATTTTAATCAACAAAACTCTACATAAAATTATAAAATACTAAGTGTGGATAAGAGTGGATGATTCTGGCATATGTATTATGTTCAATTTTTGTAATAACTATGCCCAACATTGCCACACAACATTTCACATGTCTCCAAGAGTCAAGACCTGCTACCCTAATAAATTAAAGCTCAATTTTTTGTACATGTTGCAATTTGCCATTCATACAAGACCTAAATTCAATGGCTCTAAAGGATTCTACTTGAGATTACAAGTTAACCAATCCTTGTTATTATTATGTTAGGGTTTCATGTTATCATACTGAATCTTGAAAACCGATTAATGAACAAAATAGAATATATGTCAAGCTATTCAAACTTAGAATTGTTTCATTTCAAGAACTTTTCTTGCTAATGATCATAACATGTGTTGATGAAACTTTGATTCCATAATTAAACTTATTGATAGATGCTTCCTAAATCATTGGATTTGGCACATTTCTCACATGGGTCTATATTTGTCTCTTGAAATTTTTAAGGATAGGTCCATTGGTTAAGATTTTACAACATACTTTATTTGTGGATGGTAATGTCTAAAATATATTCTAATAAACTGTGTTAATGATTCATCATAACCTTTTTGGTGTATTGTCTAAAATCCACGACACTCCATTTTGGTAGTTTGTGGACATATTTTGAAGATTCTTTGGCAACTTTATTCATATACAGAAAATCAACATATGTTTTCTTCATAAATAATCCATTCATAATGTTAAATAAAGTAGTAGACGTTTAGAAAAAAGACAAACTAATTTTGGTAGATTCACTAAAATACAACAATTTAATAGTATAATCATTATCTACATGATTGTTGGCAAGGTGAACCAAATTCTATAACTAAAAAGATAAAGAATGGGAGTAAGTAGGAAAGTACAAACTTATGCTATAAAGGTATTGTCATTAACCATCTCCATTTTAATAGGTTTCATTGAGCAGTTCAAACATTGCTAGAAAGTTGGCATTAACCTCATACAACTCAAGCTGGTAGATCCAATTTCCCACTTAAGAGAATAAGAAAAGTGAGGGAAAGAGAAACAAATTTTAATGGATCCCTATGTATCAATTCTACCAACAAAGACTGCAGGGAAAAATGGATCTCAACTTACAATGATTCTATTTTTCTAAATAGAATTAAGCTTGATAACAACTAATACATTTCATAGGTTATTATTTCAATGGACCTTGATCCTCTCCTCACTTTTTCACTTCCTTTAATCATTTCTTATGAGGCTTTTGAAGGTAATAAAGAAAACTTGTACAGAGATAAAGACAATTGACCAATTATCATGTTTGATTATCCTTCTATCAATTTCCTTCAAGATTAGAACCACTGACGATTTCCTAAAAATAAATAGTAAAGTACTATACTATAATACACATAAACCCTCTCAATACAAGCAACCTAGAAAGTTTGAAATTTGACCTATTTTGACTTGCACTAAGATGAAGCCTTTGAATTTAGAAAGTAACACCCATCTTAGAGAGGGAATTATTTAAGTTGTTTAAGTTGTTGTTCTAAATTCCCAACCCTCTTATATTTCTCCATTTTAAACAAATTCAATTCTAGTTCATATGGTTGCATAAATCAAGTATCTTGAGATTCATTTTCTCACTTCTCGGGCTTGAGCTTTCATTCTACGCCAACCTCTAAGAAACTTGGGGTTTTTATAAATGGCCACTTTACACCAAATTGATGTAGGTGTATTCCTAAGTTTTCTAGTATAGATGAGTGGCATGAAATTGTGATCAAGATAGAAGAGATGAAGGAAAACACGATATTGAAATGTGTACAATAAAATATTGGCACAACATAATTTGAAGCACAAGTGCGACGAGAGAGAAGTATAGTGCACAGTTTAATTGAAAAACAGAAAAGCACATAATAGGTAGAGAAGTGCATGGTGGATGATGTAAGTGATTCTAAGCTTATAAAGAAACACATGATATATGCAATGAGTGCTCATGACTGAGATCATGCCATCAAAAGATGAAATATCACAAAAGGTAGATGAAGCAACTACTAAGGATCAAGGGCACCAAAGGAAGATGAAGAGTGATGACAATGAAGTGTCATGGAGGCATGTGAAGAGTCCGTTGAAGCTAAACAATCAACAAACATGGGAATAAATATGATAGAAACAATGAGGATTGGTTAGCCACTCTAAGCATAGTGTTAGAGTATACAATAGAGGCAGAATAGAGGGTTGAGATTTAAATTGAATCTATATAGGAATTATGTATGTTTAGTGTGAACATGATAGGCATATTCCCCTATAGTTGTAATCTAGTTCATTGTGTTGCCTGAATGTTTATGTGACCCATATGAGTTTGTGTAGTGTATTCTTGTTCTAACTTGTGTTGTAGATCACTATGCATAGTCTAAAAGTGAGGGAAGGTTCACTAATTGGGAATTCCATATCCTTGATTGCACCATTTGGTACTAGAGAAAGATTTGAAGCTCTAGGACAGTGAAACAAGTGAGAGGAAGTATCAAATAATATAAGATAAGATAGGTAAGATAATTTTATAAATGTCCAACAAATGACCACAATGGTTGTTCAATGAGATCTGAGACTCTCTTACATTATTTGAAGAGTACAAGTCCCCATATGGAACCAGGATTTACCCCTCAAAATGAAGGGCCATTTTTGAGACAATCCTTTCAACAATATAGATTTGAAGATGAACTTGGGTGAAAGACTAAGAAGGAAACTTAACAGGACTGATATATTTGGCATGTCCTTTTGAATATATATTGGTTAAGGGTTAGAATTTTGTTTGTTGAAAATGATAGTGTATTGTTCTAGTTTACTTTTGGTCATAATGATGATTACTCTTTCTAACTTTGTGGATTCTTCTATGGCATTAGCAATGTGACTTATAAAGTCAACATAGAACAATTGTGCTGGTTTTTGGGATTATTCAAAGAGTATCATATGGGTGTCTTCTTGCAGCTTTATAATAATTTGGGATTCATTTCTAGACTTCTGCAGAAATACTATTGGTTGCTGATGGAATTTTAGGCTTGTTATTCACTCTATATTCAAACAAGTCAATGTTTATTAGACGTTTCAATCATGTACTCTAGTGAGAATTTTGCAATTTGGATTGGTGGAATTGAGTCATTTTCCAAATGCTGCTACTTAATTCAGATGGTTACTAAATTTGTCACAAAAGTAGAGGTGCTTATTATTTGGCCAGAAATTGCTTAGAATAGGTTAAATAAAGAATAACCAACTTCATAAATTGCTCACTAAGGAAAGTGTTAGAAATGGTCTCAATGCAAATAGATACAAGGAATCTAAAACTATTGTCAATGCTACTAGAATAATTCCTCCAAGAAAATCTAATATCCCTATCCATTATGATGAAAAATCATTGATGAGGTATGCCTCAAAGAAACATGGACTGATATTGAAAGAGGAAAATAAATTAGCTGTCGGTAGGTGCAATTCTTACAGATCAGTTGGAAGGCCATTAGAGAACATCAATAACTACACGATATCCTCAGAGTTGGCAGAGGAGTTGGGGAATTCCACGCTTTGATACAACCACAAAAGAATGGAAAAGGGAATTGTTTTCATCGAAGCATGGAACCCATGATCAAAACATATGATTAACTCTTAATGTGGGAAGGCTTTGATTGCAGTTTCTCGTGATAGTTTGCTTGCTGGAAATCTAATAACTTCCAACCATATATTTGTTGATAAATTCCATATGAAACAATTGCAATTTTTCTCTTCTTCACGAGTACCAATTCCAACAATTGTAAAACCACCCATGCTAATAAGTCCTATATGGACTAGCAAGTAGTTATTTATCATGGTTTTAACAACAGGTTTGAACTGCACAAATTTGAGAAAAGAAAGTAGTTTCTTGCATGTTATTAGTTTATGCCCCTAGAACATATTATGGTATCCAATTATGGGTTATTTGTGTACCATGGTTGATATTGGAGCACTCTTTATATTGTTTCATATCTTAGTTCTATGGTGAAACACTTAGTGCGTTGGTTTATTACTAAGTGGGAGTGTTCTACATGTTCTTTTGTTGTGATGTTATAGTCACTACATGATAATTGACCATGTGTATGTGTGTGAGGTGTTCAAATGATTTTAATGTCAATAAACAAGTCTAAGCAATGAAAATAAGACCTAGAACACTAACCGTCAAAGAGAAAAGGTTGTTGTAATAAAACTTATGATAAAACACAATGTGCTTTGACAATATTTTGAATTGTAACAACAACAAGTTAGCAGTCCTAAAATCAAGAAATACTTATTAGAAAACATGCCATTTAGTGAGTAGAATATGTATGAGATATTAAACAATGATTGTATGCATGAGATATCATGAAATTAAGCTAATTACTTGTAATATGTGTTGGGCTCTGGATTTGATACATTTTATTACAGATTCTTGGCTTCTTTCATGATTGGGTTGCTAAGATTTTCATACTTATGAAGTCTTCTTCTTATGGAACCTTACTCATATGCTGTGGCATTCTTTTGATATCATTGCAACACTATTACAAGAAAATGCATCCATTTTTCTATCACTACTACCTTCAAACATCAGGCACTTCCAGCCGTGTGTACAAGCTACTAAACATAGGTGTTCCAAATCTTATTAATGGTATCACTCATTGTAACAATGGAATGGCAGTTTATAGAAATCAAGATAATGACGAAGGATTTGTGCATTGGTTAAGCTATTTGTTTTCCTGGGTTCTGGACGTGGCCATCAAGTGTTTAAATGTTGAGCGCCATTCCTGGGATATTTGTCTCTTTAACATAATGTTGATACTAATATGGCTTGAGTAGGTACTATTTCTTTGAAACAGAACTTACCAGTACCAGGTACCAGCTCGCACCCAGTGGAGACCAGGTACCAGCTCGCACCCAGTGGAGATATCAACGAAGCTGATAAAGATCCGCACGACATGGCCAGAGTGGTAGACAGTGAATTGAGTCATAACTCATCTGCTGATTCAAGACAAAATTATAGAACTGAGTTGTTAATACTTTATGAGTCACACTTCTTGACACTGCGTGTCATGAAGATGTGAAGATGAGCACCATTCCTGGGATATTTGTCAGTCATTGCTACCATACGATTGTGGGGATGCCTTGTGCTCCTTTTTAGGTGAAACTATAAACTTCCTTGAAGACTGCCACATTGTCTCTTTTTTTTAAAAATCTCCAAGATAATTATTGTGATAGGAGCAACAAACCGGCCAAATAGTATTTACCCAACTCTTAGAAGGTTTGGAAGGTTTGATAGGGAAATTTATATTGAATTTCCCATTGAAGTGGGATGATTGGAAGTCCTTCGTATCCATACAAAGAATATGAGATGTTGAACGAATTGCAAAGGATACGCATGGATATGTTGGAGCTGATCTCGCAGCTCTGTGCACTGAGGCTACGTTACAGTGCATCAGGATAAAAATAATGGATGTTATTGACTTAGAATACAAGACTATCGATGATGAAATCCTCAATTCTATGTTTGTTACCAATGAGCACTTCCAGACTACGTTGAGCTCTAGTAACCCATCTGCCCTGCGTGAGACTGTTGCCGAGGTGCCCAATGTTTCTTGGGAGGACATTGGTGGTTTGGAAAACGTCAACAGAATTATTATGCCATGCAAAGAAAGGAACAAGTCGGTGTTTCTTTTACTAGCTATCGCCTTCGTGTCAGGAGATTAAGGCATTCAAGAATCGTTTGCAAACTTAACTATATCACAAATGGATCGCTTATCTTAAGGGGTGCGTAAGCATTCGGTTGCACATGTAATCACGCTTATCAAGAGGCACAGGGTAAGGAACCCGAAAAAAAAAATGTAACTGACCCAAACACTCTATATAAGAGCTGCTATGCTCGATAGAGAAAGGGGGGATAGAGACAGAGCATAGATTAGATAGAAGAATGGAACAGAGATCGAATATCCAAGCACTTGTATTGTTCTTTTCAATAAAGTAGTTAAGAGTTTCATTGATACAACTTCTGTTATTGCAAGTTTGTTGTAAGTTATTCATTTTCCAGTATGCGTTGATTTAAAGAACAGTTTGTTGGCAGAGAAGGCAGGGCCCCCTTCGATGGAAACAAAGCTGTATACATTGCATTTACAGTAGACTCCATCTTCATATTTGAACATCATCTTTCAGCAAAGAGTCGATTCTAATCTACATTGTCAGTTTTCTCATTGGTTTAATAGAACAGAAGTAGCATTTCATTTGATTGCAACAGAGGGTTTAGCATTTCAAGATTCAAGTTTAAACGTTATCTTTTCAGCCATTGATTTCATTTTTTAGTTTTCACGTTCAGACTGCTTAACATTCAGGAACTAGCCTGGATATCTCATGAAATAGAGTTTCATTGCATTATAAAATAGAAGGTTGCTGAGTTGTGTGGAGTAATAAGTAGCAAAAACTTACATGCATATGATCACTTTTAATTAATACAGAACAATTTTATGAAGTTAGTACAGAGTAGTGCAAAACGAGTGTAGAACAGAGTAGTGCAGAACGAGTGCAGAACAAAGTAGAGTACAATAGCTTCTTCCAGCAAGTTTCTTTTAGTAGTCCAGGGATTAGTTTGACATTCTTTAAACCCCCTCTTCAACCCTGCATTTCCTGTGCTGGTTCCTCTAAGTCTACCTTCCTGGGTTGACAATTAAATGTTGATTCATATGTTATATATCTAGCTCGACATTTTGGCGCCGTTGCCGGGGAGGTACTAAAAAGGATTGGAGAGTGGGTACTGTGTTTTATGGAAGGTAAAGGGGAGGAGGAGCTATAAGACGGGAGGTGAGAACCTATGCATCGGCTGTAGTAGGTTCCTCCGAAGCTTTTCCAAGTAGATTTGATTTCTGCAAGTATTTCTTTAGAAGTAAAGAGTGCTTTCAAATTCATTAGTGTGCAAGTGGTTCATTTCGGCAGTGTTAGATTACATTCATCAACAAAGAGGTTTTCATTTTAGTAGATTTTATTCAACAACAACAGAGTCTTGATTTCAGCAGTATTATATTTGATTCAGTAGTTGAGTTCATCAGTATAAGAGGGTGTGCATTTGATTCAGTAGAAGCAATTTTCCATTCAACAAGAGTGCATTTCATTTTATTTCAAGCTAGTGTGGGTTTCAGAATTATTATCAGTTGATGTGACTTTCAAAGTTTTTAGCAAACCACCTACAACAAAAGAAAAAAAATCACAAAAATTGACTAATGGATTCAAGATTGAATGAACGGAAGAAGAGATTGTTGCAGGAACTTTCGTGCATCTTGCAGGAACTTGAAGAGATCTCTGGAGCCCAAGAGATGGAGGAGGAAACAGTTGATTCAATGGTTCTGTGTGAACACCTTTGCCAACCTACAGAGAACAATGAGCAATTAGAAACTCCAGCAGCAAAAGAACATGGTATGCATAATCATATTGAACATTGGTTTCAATCTGTTCTACAGCCTTCAGATGCTCTTCTTCTTTAGCAATTCTTGGAAATCAAGCAACCAGGGTTGCTTGCTCAGCATGCCTTGGTAATTATACATCTATATCTTCTATCAAAGGGCATGAATTCATTATTGATTCTGCTAAGACGGTGGCTACATTGGTTATTTGCCTATACTTAAAGAAATGTCTCTTTTCTTTAAGTAGGTAGGTATGATAGTGAATAAATATCAACATCTTTGAATAGTTTATATGTTTGCTGCAATAAAAAGCATCAGTTGAAATAAAAAGTGATTGAAGATTTTTATCTAAGTGATGGATGAATGAGTTGAGAGAACATGCTAAGGTCTGAGGGATCTTTTCAATCACTTTCACATCAATCAAATGGACAGTTCTCAAGACTGTTAGCATTCTATTACTGTGCTAGTGTTAAAGAAGCATTCTATTACTGTGCTAGTGTTAAGAGGACAATACGTTTGCATGAGGACATGCAAAAATCTAGGCATGGGGGAATGTTGGGCTCTGGATTTGATACATTTTATTACAGATTCTTGGCTTCTTTCATGATTGGGTTGCTAAGATTTTCATACTTATGAAGTCTTCTTCTTATGGAACCTTACTCATATGCCGTGGCATTCTTTTGATATCATTGCAACACTATTACAAGAAAATGCATCCATTTTGCTATCACTACTATCTTCAAACATCAGGCACTTCCAGCCGTGTGTACAAGCTACTAAACAAAGGTGTTCAAAATCTTATTAATGGTATCACTCATTGTAACAATGGAATGGCAGTTTATAGAAATCAAGATAATGATGAAGGATTTGTGCATTGGTTAAGCTATTCGTTTTCCTGGGTTCTGGATGTGGCCATCAAGTGTTTAAATGCTGAGCGCCATTCCTGGGATATTTGTCTCTTTAACATAATGTTGATACTAATATGGATTGAGTAGGTACTATTTCTTTGAAACATAACTTACCAGTACCAGGTACCAGCTCGCACCCAGTGGAGACCTGGTACCAGCTCGCACCCAGTGGAGATATCAACGAAACTNACTTTATGAGTCACACTTCTTGACACTGCGTGTCATGAAGATGTGAAGACGAGCCCCATTCCTGGGATATTTTTCATTCATTGCTACCATACGATTGTGGGGATGCCTTGTGCTCCTTTTTAGGTGAAACTGTAAACTTCCTTGAAGACTGCCACATTGTCTCTTGTTTTAAAAAATCTCCAAGATAATTATTGTGATAGGAGCAACAAACCGGCTAAATAGTATTTACCCAGATCTTAGAAGGTTTGGAAGGTTTGATAGGGAAATTGATATTGAAGTTCCCAATGAAGTGGGACGATTGGAAGTCCTTCCTATCCATACAAAGAATATGAGATGTTGAACGAATTGCAAAGGATACACATGGATATGTTGGAGCTGATCTCGCAGCTCTGTGCACTGATCCTGCGTTACAGTGCATCAGGATAAAAAAAATGGATGTTATTGACTTAGAATACGAGACTATCGATGCTGAAATCCTCAATTCTATGTTTTTTACCAATGAGCACTTCCAGACTGCGTTGAGCTCCAGTAACCCATCTTCCCTGCGTGAGACTGTTGCCGAGGTGCCCGATGTTTCTTGGGAGGACATTGGTGGTTTGGAAAACGTCAACGGAATTATTATGCCACGCAAAGAAAGGAACAAGTCGATGTTTATTTTACTAGCTATCGCCTTCGTGTCATGAGATTAAGGCATTCAAGAATCGGTTGCAAACTTAACTATATCACAAATGGATCGCCTATCTTAAGGGGCGTGTAAGCATTCAATTGCACAGGTAATCACGCTTATCAAGAGGCATAGGGTAAGGAACCTGAAAAAAAAATTGTAACTGACCCAAACACTCTATATAAGAGCTGCTATGCTCGATAGAGAAAGGGGGGATAGAGACGGAGCATAGATTAGATAGAAGAATGGAACAGAGATCGAATCTCCAAGCACTTGTATTGTTATTTTCAATAAAGTAGTTAAGAGTTTCATTGATACGACTTCTGTTATTGCAAGTTTGCTGTAATTTATTCATTTTCCAGTATGCGTTGATTTAAAGAACAGTCTGTTGACAGAGAAGGCAGGGCCCCCTTCGATGTAAACAAAGCTGTATACATTGCATTTACAGTAGACTCCATCTTCAGATTTGAACATCATCTTTCAGCAAAGAGTCGATTCTAATCTACATTGTCAGTTTTCTCATTGGTTTAATAGAACAGAAGTAGCATTTCATTTGATTGCAACAGAGGGTTTAGCATTTCAAGATTCAAGTTTAAACGTTATCTTTTCAGCCATTGATTTCATTTTTTAGTTTTCATGTTCATACTGCTTAACATTCAGGAACTAGCCTGAATATCTCATGAAATAGAGTTTCATTGCATTATAAAATAGAAGGTTGTTGAGTTGTGTGGAGTAATAAGTAGCAAAAACTTACATGCATATGATCACTTTTAATTAATATAGAACAGTTTTATGAAGTTAGTACAGAGTAGTGCAAAACGAGTGCAGAACAGAGTAGTGCAGAACGAGTGCAGAACAAAGTAGAGTACAGTAGCTTCTTCCAGCAAGTTTCTTTTAGCAGTCCAGGGATTAGTTTGACATTATTTAAACCCCCTCTTCAACCAGGCATTTCCTGTGCTGGTTCCTCTAAGTCTACCTTCCCGGGTTGACAATTAAATGTTGATTCATATGTTATATATCTAGCTCAACAATATGCTCAAGCCCTAGTGGTTGTAACATAATTTATGACAACAACAAATAAATGGACTAGGATGCAAGGCATTGAGCCACAATAAGCATGAAGATGCAATACAATATCTAACAATAATGCTTTGCGTGAGAGAGAGTATTAATTGAGAGTTTGTATTACTTGCAAGCATAAGACTAGTGTTGTCTTGTTTCCTTGGGCAGATGGAGTCAAGTAACACCTTAAATGGGAAGTTAGATAGCCAAGAAGACTTGGAAGTTTGAAACCCTAGTGTTAGCATTGAGAGTCACCCTCATATTGCAAGAGGATAAGCCCGATGTTACATGGGAAAAACTCTCTATGGCCAAGGGTAAACCACAATAGACAGGTATGACTGCAGAAATCAACTCAATTCCAACATGCGCTATATAAACAAATGTGCAATACGAGGAAGAATCCTACCTTGATCCAATCGTTTGATGTTGTTCCACCGTTGAGCACTTTGACCCAAAGCTTTACACCTGCAAGAAGTTCTCAACAAACAAGCAATGCAAGTATATAGTGACAATGTATAAAATGAGTTAGCACATCAGATAACACAATCCATTAATAAACATTACAAACATGCCCATGGATGATAATCATCTATTTGCAAGATATCGATAGGACGGGAAATGAGTATTTCTATTAATAATTGATCAACAGAAGTATCAACATTACAGACTTTCGTGTCGGCATGGTTCGAAACCAAGAAACTGAGTTCCTTCCAACTGGGTCTCCACCACTTCAATCCTCCACCAAAGGCAAGCTCATAGAAAAGAGGTAATGAGGTCCTCTCGACAATAAGGAAAGAGCTTGGGGGATGAACACTGTGTTCATACTTGAGGGATAAAGGGATGAAGACTCAATATGAAGTAATTTCTCTAGAGTAACTTTTCTCTCAAAGTTGAATTCTTTCTCCTCTATTTCCATAGCTCGAAATTGTGCTCTTATAGCCTCTAGAATTCAACTGAAGGGTCAAGTTGGAACATTTCCAGTATATGGAAGGACAAAGATCAGAGATCTTTTGTCGTGACATGGAAACCCGACCTCATTTTGTATTTTCTGGCACAAATTCCGATATACACGAGCTGTAGTGGAGAAACAAGTGTATACGCATCTTCCAAAGCAGTTAGGGAGAGTATATGTGGAAAAATATATATTTTTGGTTCTGGATTTATCACAAGGGGGTTGATAAGTCTGCATAGGGAAATGGAAAAAGGCCCTCTGTGCAAGATAACAATGGTGAGGCAAATCTTTCTATAACAGATGCCCCCTATTGTGTGAGATCAGAGGATTATCTGCGATGGACGAAATACATTATAAATAACCCAGAAGTTGAGTGGTAGAGAACCAACTGGATGAAATCAATTGCTCATTACATTATGCATTGACTTTACATACATGGCTACCAAGAATACAATGCAGATCCATGTGGAAAATATACCAACAAGTGTTCATGGCCATGAGTAGGCAAGTATAAATGCAGTTACATGCCAATAGTTGTCATAGTGACGAACAAGGCCTAGTGAAACCAGTCTCAAAATCAATCTGAAGATATCTGTATACCATGGAGTACAATATAATCTCCCATGATTGCTGAAGTCAAATAGGTATTGGTCCAATGAAATGGAAGTAACAAATCAGGAAAGCTGCGTCCAAAAAGTGATGTCTTCAAGTCTTCAATATAATCCGCCAATGGTGCAAGTCTACATCATGTGAATAAATGAGTTGAGGTCAAACACGACGAGACATCATTTGATTACCGATCATTTAGGTATACCATTAACAAACATGAGACAACCTACCAATGATGAAAGTAGGTATCAAGGCACCGAGTACATCTCTACAAATGTGAAAAAAGGAGCTGGTGTCAAACACTTGAGAGATCCACTGATCAAGAGACATTGATGTATTCCCATCTGTCAATGGCGAGATAGCCTGCCACTAATGAATGCAAGCCTCAAGGTACTCATAAAATTCTAGGTCTTGTATCCAGAATACATGAGTGGAAGTCGATGGAAAGAGACCTGCTGAAAGGAGAGCATTAAGGCATCTCTCATCAGTCAGCATGAGGAGAAAAGCAGGAGATTCATGATTTGGTGGAGATCGGACGAAGAACATGTTCATGAACCAACGACCCTGTGTGTATTTTGCGTGTGCCAAATGCAAGCGGTACACGAAAAGACCCTCTGAATAGTAGCCAATGATGAAAACTGCTAACAAAGGCGAGGAAACCACCAATAAGGCTAATGGCATCCAAGACACTGGATGAATCCCAAAGTGTGAATAGATGTCTTGCCTTCAAACACAAGAGAAACCACCTAGTCCACAACCCATGATGAAATGTAAATTACTGGGTTCAAGGTGACCTACCAATGATGAAAGTAGGGCTAGGGTGCATCATAAGACTAAAGTATCATGTGATCCTAAGACAAACTAAGGGTATGAACGACATGCAAAGTCAATATTTTTGAGGAGTGGCCAACACAGGTTGATAGACTTCCTTTGAACAAGAGCATGAGACATACGATGGACTCCGACAACATAGACTTAATGATGTGACAACTAGATGCAGGAGGCATCCATAATGTTCTCTATAGTGACTGGAAGATTAAATAGTTGGTAGAGAAAATTTTGTAATGAGATTATCTTCCTAAGGCCATGCTAAACCCAAAATTATGATGACGCAAGGACTCAATAACTTTGTTCTCTATTCAAAGGCGACACAACTGCTGCCAATTACAATATAGTACTCCCTTCCCGCCCGTCTTTTTTTGTTTTTTCATAACAAGTGAATGCTATGGTACAGAGGAGGGAATGAGTGTCGCAAGTAAGCAAAAATAGTTCCAGCAGTGGAACGTACCTATGCTCAATGCAAGGAAATTCACGCGGGATATGGACACTCGGGGTGATGTTCCTTCTAGGGTATAGGGTGTCAAATTGCGAAGGATATAAACAAGGCTCTGCTTGGTTGAGGATGTAAACTGCTTGGGCAATGGTTTATAATGCAAAGCGAGAACTGGATAAAGGCTCAATACTGTAAGCAAGGGCATGAGATGCAATCACAATTTAACGCCAACAAATTTCCTTTTTTATATCTTTCAGTCTACTTGGTGTCAAAAAGTGGTAAACTTGTGCCAAATAGATGTCTTTTCAAATCCAATTTATGAGTGTGAAAAAGACAAGTTCACTCGACGATATTTTCCATTTTTGATAGCAAGTCGGAAAGGAGCTTAACCAAGACTCATGATATTTCAAATCTAATTTTAACAAGTGTGAAAGGGACAAACCACTCGACGATCTTTTCAATTTTTAATAACGAATCGGAAAAGAGCTTAATTAAGACTCGTGTTTTGGGAGTTCACGGGTAATAAGGTCACATGTGCATGAATGAGAAATGAGGCTCATTGCAAATTCATGTATCAAATTCTAATGGACTCCCGGTCCTAAGGAAAAATCTCGTCATGGGCACCAAATGACAAAGAGGTTCTAACTAGGGTACCCATGTTTGGTACGTCTCTACCATTTATTAATGATGCTATGATAGTATATGGAGGTTAATGCGATGCAATAAATGGGTTCGTACCTAAGGCGTAAAAAGTGGTAATTGAAGGATAATGCAAAACTGCACAATGTAGTGAATGCCTATCCTATATGCTAGGTTATGAATATACCTACCTGAGGAGACGAATGACCAACCATGGCGTTGAAATCTGTAAGAAAATTGATTCGAAACTACAAAAACTAGCTTAAAACCATTTTTGAATTAGTCCATAGACAAAATAATAGCATAAAACTATATCAAATGGGTAAAAATGTTTTATAAGTAGTAATAAAATCAAAATTTACTATCATTTTCATTTTCACCCAAAATAGTGCAATTTGGACTAACATACCTCCAGAATTCAAACGACAATCGCAGGAGCAATAGGCAATGAAATCACAAACCGTCTGGTCTAGGTAACTCTTCATCCCATCCTCTTCAAATTCAATGGTTTACAATTTTGAATTAGGCTCCATTTTTTTAGTTTTTAAGGGTGCAAATTGAGTTTTTCGGTATACGCGGGTTTCTACTAATATGTCGTGTATACGACCAGATATACGCCCCTGTGTGAACTATAGGGAGCGTATATCAGGCCCTACCCACGAGTGTTCTTGGATAACCCACATCTACTTGCGCAAAATGGAAAAAAATAAGCTTCTAACTCAAAAATTGATTTGGTTTTTGTAGGATGGTGTTGGAGTGGAGGGAGAGAGAGCATGAGGAAGTAGATGCAGCAGTGGATCATGATTAAGTGGCTCAAGAAGCATTAAAAAGATGTGGTCTATACAAGTTTTGGGCTCTCAAAGGAATGAGGGCCCAAGTGAGGTTATTGGAAATGTTGGTGGGCTATTGGGATCCAGATAGCGAGAGATTTATCCTTGATGGACAACCATTAAGGATTGAAGTAGAGGAAATCTACTTCTTGATAGGACTTTCATGCCGAGGAGAGGTCGTAGACCTCAAGTTACGTGGGGTTGGGAGTGGGATGAAGGTCGAAGAATACATCGAGGCCCACTGTGTTGCACGGACTCCCATGGTGGGAAGTCAAATCCCTATCCGAGCTATAGGTAACCTCAACCTGAAGATTATTTTGCTCGTGCTTACCAAGATCATAGGGTCAGCCTTGTTGCATCAAGAATCAAGATCGCCTATGTTTTACGCAATGGAGTGTGTGAGACCTACCGTGTATGATTGGTGTACCTCACTGCTGATCAATATGAAAGGTTAGCTGATAGAGTGCAAGCAGGGGGTAAAGTGAAACTTTGGGTTTGCCTCTATCCTTTGTAGCTTCTTTTTCAAGTGGATCCCAAGCCTGGGACCTAGAGTGGAGATCATTCCTAGAGGGCCACGTGATCTAGCTATGGTGCGATGGATCGAGGTCATGAGATGACAGGGGGGAGGTAGGGTGGTGACACCCTACAACGATGATTTTTTCTTTTGGTGGAGGAGACAAATCATAGCTCTGGATGACTATCCCTATGCGAAAATTGATTTCAAAGGTGATCTTGATATGCCGCTTCCACTAGGAGCCGCCTACGGTGCCATAGGTAAACAATATTTTATATATATTTATTTTTTTGTATTTTTGTATTTAAAAGAACAAAAATATTTTTTGGGTGGTGTTTTTAAATATTAACTCGATACTTTTGTGGTTGCATACATGGGTCCGCAATGGCCAAAGGGATTCATAAGACATAGGCGGAGGCACCGAGGAGATGAGGTAGTGGGAGGAGAGGTGGAGAGAGTCCTTCAGAATGTGCAGGGCAACCTGTCACATTTGACACAAAGGATTCCTATGGTTTAGGTGGAGGATCTACCTGAAGCCATGCAGAGGCAGGTTGTCGGTGTACCTAGAGCATGGGTATGACTCTTCCGGTGTATTTCCAACGCCGTGGTTTTCTATCATGAGACTCATCTGGTGCCACAGACGTAGATGTCATGGGACATGTATATCGGTTGTATATGTATTTTTTAGGGTTTTAGCCCCAATTTTGTAATATAAAACACCATATTTTTTGGAAATATATAAAGAGGGATCTTCGGCTGTACTTATATCTTACAATGTGTACATTGATTTAATGGTTTTCTTTTCTTTATTAATGTGACAAATGCCAATTCAAAACATAATTAGCGTATGCATCAGATACATGATTAGATCTTCTAGGAATGTGAAAGTTTGTAATAAAATCAAATTGTCGTTCTAAAAGACGTACCCGTAGGAATCAACGGAGTAACGTTGGATCACGCACATGGTAACAACTGTTCAACTGACATACGAATAACTAAGAATCCATGCGCACCTCTATAGAGAGAATACCATGTGAGATAGCATCACGCAATAATTATATGACGACGCTGTATTCGACCACATTATTCGTGGATGGCCCTAGGCATACGCCACCTGAAGACATCAACAGACCCTCAGGTGAGTAAATCACCCAAGCGGTGGAAGCTAAATTCCATGTATGATGAATGGCTCCGTCTACAAATCCTACGTAGACCAAATACTCCATTGACATCTGCCAACAAAAGGGAAAACTTGATAAGAAAGCCAAAGGCAATAAAGGGGAAAAGGTGTATATGCACTAAATTTACATTAGTATAAAAAGGGTTTCGCCCAAGCCCAGGGCTCAAGTGTAATACCTTTTTAAGTAGAGCCCATTTCTAGGCTTAGCCAATTTATTCCCTTCATAATCTTCCAACTCGTAGGCTCCTTTTTCTAGAACAGGTCACACGATATAAGGACCGTGCCACATGGGTTTAAACTTGCCTGCCCCTAGTGGTTCTTTGTCTTGGTCATACAAGAGGACCAAGTCAACCTTAGCATACAATCGAGGAAAGAAAAACTTATCATATTGAACCTTGACACATTTCTTGTTTGCCTCGATATCCATAAAGGCGTCCCGACGTTGCTCATCAAGACTCTCTAGGTGTATAAGGCGTCGCTTTAAATCCAAAGTGTCAGGTAGGAGCTCAACTGCCAATTTGAGAGAAGGGATTTCTCATTCAACGGAAAGTATCGAATCCACACCGTGTACTAACTGAAAAGGAGAAAAACTGGTGGCAGTCTTAACCGAGGTTCAGTATGCCCAAAGTGTGGGATATAACATGATGTGCTAGTTGGAATTGCTCCGACTGACAATTTTTTGCAAGATGGTCTTGAGAGACTTATTGACGGCCTCTACTTTCCCATTTTCTTGGGGGTAATAAGGAGATGAGTGATCATGTTTAAACCCTAGCTTAGACGCTAGTTCTATCATCATTTCATTTTGAAAATGACTGTCATGATCAATGACAATCTCACTCAGGATATCGAACCGAGTGATAATTTGGTTGAATATGGAAAAAGTTGTAGTCTTCCCATCGGATTTCATGGTAGGCATGGCTTCGGCCCACTTGGTGAAGTAGTCGACAACCACGATAATGTGTTGATGCCCCCCAGCCGAAGTTGGGTTGCAATCAATGAAATATACTCCCCACTTGGTGAAGGGACCGACGGTAATGACTGGGTGAAGAGGGGCTGGGTGCGAGCGCATTTTTTGAGTGAACACCTGGCAGGGGTGACAATTCTTAACCACTTCAATACAATATTTAAATATGGTGGGCCAGAAGTAACCGGCTCACAAGATTTTTTGGGCTGTCGCAATCCTGGATAGATGATCACCACAAGCCCCTTTGTGGAAATCATTAAGGACTAACTCAGCTTCCTTGTGAGTTAAGAAACAACGTAAGATACTATCTATTCCTCGACGATACAAAGTGTCAACGATGATTGTATACTTTTTGGCTTGGTATCTAACATGTCGTCGATCATCTTGCGAGAGATGCTGAGTGAACTTCAAGGTTTGAATATATAAAACAATATCTCCATACCAGGGGTCAGACGACGAGACGAAGAAAATGTGTTCATTTGCAAACAAATCGACATGAATAACATCTTCGTCTAATCATGGGAAATCGGATATTAACTCTGCAAAAACTAGTGATTTCTTGGACTTGGCCGAAGCAAAGTCGAGATCAAATTCTTGTAATATGAAAATCCATTTATTATATTTTTTGCCTATGATACGTCTAGTGAGGACGTATTGAAATGGATTAACATCGGCAACCACAGTAGTTTTGCAAATAAATATATAGTGTCATAAACGTTGGACTGCGTGGACGACAGCCAAAGCTAGCTTTTCAACGTGTGAGTAATTACGTTTAGTACCGACTAAATTTTGACTGAGATAGTAGATGATGTGCTCGTGGAGCTCATCATCTTCCTGAACTAGAACCATACCAATGGTCTCTTCATATGCGATGATATACAACAAGTAATATCTACTGTAATCAAGAGATTTCAGCAGAGGGTCCGATACCAAGGATTTCTTTAAAGCGTCAAAAGACTGTTGGGCTCACTCATCCCAGATAAACGAGGTGTATTTCTTCAATATGTGCATGAAACCCTTAGTGATATTGGCATAATTCAAAATAAATTGATGCAAAAGGTTAGCTTTCCCCTGTAAACCTTGAAGCTGTCTAATCGTGCGCGGGGGAGGCAACTGAAGAATTGCCTCAACCTTAAGTGAATCTACCATGATCCCTATCTCAGAGACTAAGAATCCTAAGAGACGGACAGATCCAATGAAAAATATGCATTTATGAGGATTGAGTCAGATTCTATAGTAGCGACATCTTTCAAAAACCAGTCGAAGGTGCATAGCATGATCCACTCTCTTGTGAGAGTGAGCAGCAAGATCATCAAGGTAAGCTTCGACTATGTGTTTGAGATCATGAAAAGTGAAATTCATGGATCGTTGGAAGGTTGCTCCGATGTTTTTTAGGCCAAAAGGAATTTTCCGGTATGAAAATGTGCCCCAAGGACATATGAATGCCGTCTTATGTTGGTCTTTGGGTTTGATCTGGATTTGGTTATAGCATGAAAATCCGTCCATAAAATAAAATATTTCGCTTCCCGCACACTCATCGAGAATCTGATCAATGAAAGGCATGGGGAAGTTATCTTTAGGACAGGCCTTGTTCAAGTTGCGAAATTCCATACACACGCGGATGGTTCCTTGCTTTTTATTCATAGGAACGGGGTTGGATACCCATTCGGTCAAGGGAACCAGGTAGATAAATTTTACATTAAGTAGCTTCTCTACCTCTCCCTTAATAGCAGGGGCCTTCCTAGGATTAATAGCTCTAAGACGTTGTCGAATGGGTTTAGCATCCAGGTAAGTCCTAATCTCATGTTTGAAAATACGGGGGTCGATCCCTGGCATATCTTCATATGACCAAGTGAATACGTCTCGAAATTCTTTGAAGAGGTTGGTGTAGATCAAAAGCTCTTCTGGCGAACAATATGCACCTATATTTACATTTTTGATCTTGCCAGGGGTATGAGAGATATCGATCTGGATGGTAGGAGAAATACTCGCCATATTCCCTTCGACTTAAATTCCATGTGTATCAAGTGGAACTATGGCATGACCGACTATCTCACTCAAGGTAGATCTAAAATTATCTTGCTCAATTCTTTCAAGACTTGGGAGAAAATAAGATCGATGATGCATATCGATCCAAGGTCTCTCATAAACATTCATGGCTTCAAGGATGGCTTCGTCCGAAGGCAAAGTCTCATCCAAGAAATCATGTGAAAAAGATAACGAAGTGGGACACACAGGCCTAAGAACTAGATCCTCCTCGACCGTCTGCGAGGGAACATGATCAGGATCAGCAGAAGAGTCAAGGATAGCTTGATATGAAATATCTGCTGCCGATAGTGGCATAGCCATGCCATCATGCGATTGACCTTCAATCGATGAAGTCAGATAAGGTAGGGTCCAAGGGTCACTAAAATAAGAAGATAAGAAAGCGATGGACCTCTCTACTGAAGCAGGCATACTGGACATGGCATAAACATGGTGAGTCAGTGCCGAGAAGTCAAAAGTACCCATGAGGGAAGAATACATTCCAACACCGATATTCTTAGTTGTCGGCTAATAATTTTTGACCACAGGGATCGATGGTCCAACAGATGCATTCGGGCTAGAGTACACAAAGGATAACTAGTCGATCGTCACAATCTCCCCCTGATGAGGAAAAAAAAGCATGCAGAAAATGGACGATACAACGTTGACCATAGCATAAGTCCAATTGCAACCTAGTAATAGGTTATAATCAAAAGGTGCATCAACTACCTCTACTTCCACCTCTATCGTCTTCCCACCTAACTGGACCAGAAAGGCATGGAGAATACCATGAGGGCGGAAGGAATGACCGTCGAATGCGATCAACATGGTCGACAACTTTGAAAGTGTTGGAGAACTGATAGCTTTCCAATAGACTAAGGACATCACGTAAGTGGCAACACCTTCATCAATGACCACTCATTTGATGGTATATTTAGAATACTCCACGTGGGTTTGGAAAGCCACATGGTAGGGTAAGCGAGGCTTCACATCCGTGACATCAAACTTGATGATCTTTGAGCCACTAGGTTCTAGAGATCCTAAAGTAGAGAGTAAGGCATTCCTCTATGATGGACATGTTTGGAGTACCTCCAAAGTAGACATCGCGCAAGGTGTTTGGCCCAGATCCTCAACAATAGAGTAGTTCTGGGCCGCTCTAGCGTTAGGGTTATGGGTAGAGAGCTTGAATAATCCTTTCGGAATACGAGGCAGTGGCTTTGGTTTCTCGATCTATAAATTCGTCTCTGGAGGTGGAGGAGGAGCTTCTAGGATGGTACTAGCTTTTGAAGAGTCGTTATCTCAAGAGCGAGTGGCTATATCAATTTTTGCGTCGACCACATTGATACAAACACGGTCGCCATCTTTTAGTGGTGGGTTTTGACTCCCACCAGGTGCATTTCCGGTGTTCGAAGAACTCGAGGCTAAGTACTGGTTGTGAGGAAAAGGATTCGTTGGCACAACGGGCGGAATATTTAAAAGCCTTGCAGCCTACACAAGTTTGGGGCATAAGTGTGTAAGGTGATCATTCATACAAAGTTTACAAGGAAACTTAACCTTACGCTTTTCTTTCGTGCCCTCTCCAACATTATTGTTCTATTTTCCATTATTATTCTTGTCCTTGGGTTTATTCTTCCCACCTCTACGATTATTTCGACCTTTCCATTTATTCCCATCTGGTTGCTTGTCACCATTTGGGTTTTTCAATGATTGCATAGAATGTACATCCGTCGATTGGGTGGGTTTGGAGGATCCAGATGAAGCTGGTTCTCCGACATACTTTATTGCCAAGTCTCTGGACTTAACATTGGTGTACCCCACAATGCCATCGACATGGGGCCCAGGAATCTGTCGAGGATCATGAGTCGACCACGGTGCGTTGGGAAGAAGGTGGTATAACATCCCAGACTGAGCATAGATCAAATCAAATTGTCGGGCTCTAAAAATGGCCTCGTCCTCGCTGAAGGCCCCGGAAGTAGCAACATCCTTTGAAATAGAATCATGCAAATACTTTAAAAAACATTCTAAAAGAAAGGTTGTTTGGGAGTCTTAACTAACCGTCTTCACCTATGCCATTCCTAGATATGGTCCGAAATATGAGTGCCAAAACCCTGACGTAAAATTGACAAAAGTTCAAGGCCAACATCGTAACAAACGGGTAGTTGAGAATGGTTATGAAAGGCTAGCACTAACTATTGAAAAGACCCATATGTCCCCCTAGGTATATCAATATACCATTGTGACACAATCCTGATAAGAGTGCGCTGAAACAATTGTAATCTAATAGAATTGTGATTCAAAGAATTCGATGAGCACCAGAGGTGAAAAGCAGTGACGTGATCACCAGGGTCCTCGCTATTCTTACCCTCAAACTTTGGAATGTTTGATGGAAGATTGGTGGGGACAAGGGGCCATGTGGGATCATGAGTCACCAGGTCATTCATTAGTTTAGACAAATCTGGAAGATTAAGCGTGTCCAGAAAGAGAATACGGGGTTGCGACACCTGACCCCATCCTCCTGCAAAAGACTGAGTATTAGGAGCTGCGTTCCATCCAAGATTTTGGTAAGGACCAGAACCTTGTCTGGAATTAAAATACCCTCCTCTGGGTGGATTCATGAAATATGTATTGGGCATCATTCCAATATGAATGTTCTGATAAGGGTTATGAAAATTGCCCCCAGCTGGATTAGCTCCAAACTGAGGGTTGTTAAAACTGCCCACAACTGGATTAGATCCAGGTTGGGGGGTGGCCAAGACATAATACTGACCTCATCTAGGTGGGAATCTATAGGATTGAAGTGGATTCATTATGCCAAAAGTATTGGTCAAATTCGACACCGAGGGGATAGGGATATAGGGTGAAACTTGTCTGCCAACTTGGTTGTTCCATCAAGTCGTAGAAGGATTAGACCCAGGGTTAAGGAAGGGGACACTTCCTACATTAGGATTTGCTTGGGGAACATGAGAGCTACCAAATGTAAAGGGAGTGTAAGGAGGTGTAGTGCCCCCAGGTCCAAGGCTAAGATTATGGCAAGAAGCTAGGATGGCAGTCGAAAACTGCGAAGTGAAACTTGGCATACCATAAGAAAATAGACTAGTGTCCATGGGGATGGTATGGACATTGTAAATCGGCGAGTGGCCAAAACCCCCAAAAGGGTTAGAGGAAAGAGATGAAGCATTGACTATGGGCCGAGCCATAGTACCAGTGTAGGCATCCGAGACTGCAACTATAACGACAATAGGTGTCGAAGGAGTGCAATTAACTATAATGGGATTGGGAGTTGATGAACTCCTAGTTTTCTAAAGACTAGACTCAGTACTCATCCTAGTGGGATCACAATTCTGAAAAGTGGATGTGTGTGTACCACTCCCGATAACTCTACGCCTTTTAGAAGGTAATAGCTCCAAAATCGGTGGTAACTATAACAACTGACGGGACCTGCGAGGAAGTTGGTCTGACTCCATGGTGACTTATGACTCTCAACAAATAAAAATATATCCTAAGGACAACTAGTAATCAAAGAGCATACCAAAAATTCAAACGACCAATATGCATGCAAATAGGCTAAAGTGGCTGAGTGGACTCCCTTGATAAAGAAGGTATGCCTCATCCAGGAGGGACCTGAGACTCCTTGCTAAAGTTTGGAGGTAACATAATTAGTTATAAAGGCCCTTGTAGGCTTAAGAACCAGTCGGTCAGATCCCCCTAGAGAGGCAATCTTCCATAAAGGTTGTGTGTTGTCTGACCCCTATCTGACTCAGGATACAAGCAGAATAACCCCTGCAAGTAACCTATGAGAAACCTAAGTTAGGAAACTAATCAACCATTGTATAATTGATGCACACGCGAATAGTCATAAGTCTGGATTACCATATGGATAGGGTAGAAAAGCCCGAAACCTTGAAAGTACCGCCTCTCACATAGGTATGGATACTAGCAAGATCCCCAAATATGAATAAATCCACAGAAATATCTTTGATGCTAGGTGAGTATCTAGGGGTTATCCCTTCAACAAACTTCGCATGACCTTGTGCTTAACTCTGATGTGAGCGGAGCCTCTTGATATTACCAATTATACAATGGATTTATCAACTCCCTGTCTTAGACACATATGTTGATTTAATTGCCTTAGAGAAGTTTACTCACAAAATCCTATTCCAAGGCACTAAATCCTAGGCTAGTTTGTGCACCCTAAACAATAAAATTGTTACTAATCAATTTTAGTTTAAAGCGTAAATTTTATTGGCCGTGATTACTCAAAAAGGTATGGAAATGAAACTCATGGTGTTATGACTCTGCATGAAAATAAAAATAGATATAATGCAAAGCCTAACTTTAACTTTTCAGTGAATGATATGGTAAATAAAAATAGTGCAATATTTAATTTTAACTCCACAACTCAGAAGTAAAATGCAATCTTTTGCTAAGTGTGCTAATCTAATGATAAAGGTTCCAAGACAAAAATACCAACCAATGCAAAATACCTAATTTTTTTTGTATTTTCAATGTATTAAAAAGAAAATGCATGGAGTGATAAGCGACTGGATATATAAATTCTACTGTGTATAAAAGCAATCACTTGAGAAGAATACCAAGAAGCTAAGCATACATCCCAACTACCAAGGACAAATAAAAAATAGAAAACAAAGAGAAAGATGCCGCCCAAAAATTCAACTCCAAACAGGTTTCTTGTCATCCTAGATAATCTCAACAAACACCACAGAGACCTAAGAAGGCTCAGTAAACCTCAAAACCTACCCAAAAATCACTAAACCAAGAAAGCAAGCAAGGGGAAGTGGTATACGTGACTGTTCAAGAGAAAAGGGTGTATATACGCCTCTTGTAGTGGAACAACAAGCATGTATACGCGATTGTCAGGGAAAAAAGGGCGTATATCTTTTAAAACAAGGCTAGGCAAGGGTAAAAGGCTGAAAAACTCAGACCTGGAGTGAACATACTCTGTCCAACTATGATACGACAAGAAACACAAAGGAAAAAGAGCAATGTAAGAAGAAAAAATACTTCAACCCTTAGAAGGAAGATCTATCCCCAGTGGAGTTGCCAATTCTGTTACAAGGGAAAAACTCTGTATGGCCAAGGGTAAACCACAATGGGCAGGTATGACTACAGAAATCAATTTAATTCCAACATATGCTATATAAACAAATGTGCAATACGAGGAAGAAGCCTACCTCGATCCAATCGTTTGATGTCGTTCCACCATTGAGCACTTTGACCCAAAGCTTTACACTTGCAAAAAGTTCTCAACAAACATGCGATGCAAGTATATAGTGTCAATGTATAAAATGAGTTAGCACATCAGATAGCACAATCCATTAATAAACATTACAAACATGCCCATGGATAATAATCATCTATTTGCAAGATATCGATAGGACGGGAAAGGAGTATTTCTATTAATAATTTATCAACAGAAGTATCAACATTACAGACTTTCGTGTCGGCACAGTTCGAAACCAAGAAACTGAGTTCCTTCCAACTGGGTCTCCACAACTTCAATCCTCCACCAAAGGTGAGCTCATAGAAAAGAGGTAATGAGGTCCTCTTGACAATAAGGAAAGAGCTTGGGGGCTGAACACTGTGTTTAGACTTGAGGGACAAAGGGATGCAGACTCAATATGAAGTAATTTCTCCAGAGTAGCTTTTCTCTCAAAGTTGAATGCTTTCTCCTCTTTTTCCATAGCTCGAAATTGTGCTCTTATAGCCTCCAGAATGCAACTGAAGGTTCAAGTCAGAACGTTTCCAGTATATGGAATGCCAAAGATCAGAGATCTTTTGTCGTGACATGGAAACCCGACCTCATTTTGTATTTTTTGGCACAAATCCTGATATAAGTGAGCTGTAGTGGAGCAACAAGCGTATACGCATCTTGCAAAGTAGTTAGGGAGCATATATGTGGAAAAATATATATTTTTGGCTCTGGATTTATCAAAATGGGGTTGATAAGTCTGCATAGGGAAATGGAAAAAGGCCCTCTGTGCAAGATAACAATGGTGAGGCAAATATTGCTATAACACCCAGTACCCATCAAAATTTTTGGTGAATGTTGGTTTTATGAGTGGAGGTCAAATGGATAAAGTTCAATACAAGAATGATTTTAATCACAAAAAATGGACAAGAAATGCACAAGGAAGTGAGGTCCTCATTAACTTCAGTCAGTGATTTGAGTTTAAGTGTGAGAAGAAGGAAGACTTAATGAGAGAGGTGAACAAGACTGCCATGGGCATCCGGCTTTCAAGCAACTTGGTGAAGAAAAACTTAGGCTCAAGATTAATCTTGAACTCAAGTTTAAGACACTGAAATATGTCAAAAAAACATAATAATCAAACCTACATTATCATGCAACTACAACAACTCGACTGGATCCTCCATGCCCGAGCCTTTCAACATAAGGGGAAATAAGGTAACAAGAAAGCTGACTAAAACTTCTCACAACACTACTACAATCAAACCTACATTACAATAAAATCACAACCCTTGACTAGATACTCCATGCTTGAGTGTTTCATCACAGTTTAAACAAAGAGATGAAAGAAGATGACTTCTATTAATGCAAAAGTCTCAAATTTGATACATAACCAGAGAAAAATTCTAGCATCAAAATTACAGAGTAGGGAGCTCGACTCAACCAGTTGAAGACCATAACAAAATATTGAACTGATCTATTTATAATCATATCAGTCCATAACTACCAGGGGTGTGATCTGGCTATTCCAGTCAAAGCCTTTCATTTGCACCTTCTTATGTCATATTGTGTGTGTATCTTCCTGTCAGATGCAAATTCAACTCAGCATGGGCCTGTAGGAAAACTCATTCACCGTGGTACCTCGGGTTGACAACTCTGTCTCCATGGCCAGGCCCTCCATGCCTTTTATTTATGGAGTGAGTCGAGGTTTCAACCACTGCTCCCTTTTCATTAACTGATCCTTCATTAGGATCGGGATGAGGATTAATTCCTAGTGGGATGCCACACGCTGCTTTCGGATTTGATGCTATATGAGCACATGATTGCGGGCCGTCAAAGGCGGTTTGGATTCACACTGCTTTTGAGCCTGCAATACACCACCCTCTGCCACATAGCTCTTTCGTTATACCATGGTTTCAATTGCAATACTGCTCAATATTTTTATCATTTGAGCATGTTGCATCCCCACAATGAAACATGGCCACTGATCTGATCATGATTTGCAATATGGGCACACCTGCTAAATTTAGCGCCATCTCTAAAGTTTATCCTCTTTCCAACTTTAGGTTCATTCTAACCATTCTTGGAGATGGCACTACTTTGGCACTGAATAAGAATAATTCTTGGAGGATGATCTGATGTGGTGGTTTGACATCACTATGATGACATTTCATGAAAAGAGAGGTGACACGTGTCACTTGGAAACAAGTAGATGATATGCCCAAAGGTGTCTGGACCGAGTACCACGTTTCATTGCTATATGGATGCCAAGTGTCATGACTGATGAGAGAACCACATATATGAACTGATGACTACCACATACTTTGGCACTTCAGAGCTCAGGAGTGGTATGCATGCAGAGATGGATCTCCAAAGTGAACGATGACCGTCGATCTGGGGTGGACACGTGGCATGGATCTGTTAAATACAGGAGAAACCATTCTATATGAAAATGGGAGTGAGGAGGCTGAAACTCCTGAAGCCTAAAGTCTCAAAGAAAACTACCACTGCTATATTTGGATGGACATGCGACAACAATCTGTGGACTTTGGGAGAAAACGTTCCAGATGAAAGCGAGAGGGGAGGAGCTAAAAATACCAAAGTCTGGATTCCTGAAGTAAATATTGATGGTCTGATGGAGAAGGACATGTGGCAATCGATCTGCAACTCTGGGGCTTCTACCTAGCCACTAATCCTTGCACAATTTTGACATGCCGAATACACACAAGCCATTGAAATGATAGCGATCTACGATCTGGGAAGGCCCCACTTTTGTTGCCACGCGCCGCTCTTGGATGGACCCTGCTTCCTGCTGTGAATATCGACAACTCACAATTACTTCGAGAGTTCGATCTTCGGGCCTTTTCAGTGCATAGCTCTTGAAATCCTCCAAAGTGATGAATTTTTGAAGTGTGAGATCCAGCGATGCGTGTCCTCTTTATTTGGATGACTGAGATTTATTTCAGGAGTTCGATCTTCGACTCTTCGCGGATTTTCAACACACAGCTCTTACAATCCTCTGAAGTAAATCATCCGAAGTGAGGGATTTGCCTCCATGTGTCCTCAACCTTCAATGGCTTAGATTTACTTCGGGACTTCGATTCCTATGTCTAGTTGTTAATCCTTGTGCTACTTTGAAATCCCTAATGCCCAAGATCCGTTGATCTAAACTATTCATGGGATATCCATCGTTGAAAATTGAGCTTGTCTTCTTACTTGTGTTTCAAGCCTGAAATGGATTGTTCTGACTGATGTGCTTTGTGATCATGGCTGTTAACTTTACAAACAAAGGACTTGGACAACCCAATGTGAGATCAATCAATAAAAAATAATATGACGGGTAATTTGGACCAAATATCACGATATGTGTTCATCCTTTAAAGAAAATAGAAAACCCCTGGGTTGATAATTAATTAAGAAAGAGACTAAGGAAAAATAGATCATTGATTGGAAAGGGAAATTGACTTTATCAACCAGAAGGGAAAAAATCCTAGGAATGGTGTGTGAAAAAGAGGGAGACAGAGCAGGGGTGTAGACTTGGGTATTCACACCAAACACACATGACTCTTGACAACTTTATGTGATAACATTTTGGCTCCACAAGGGATGGCATGCTCCCTGCGAGCTGCCAAGAACACGTAGTTTCAGTGCTTTAGCCTTTGGGTCATGGAGTATCTTATTCAAAATAAAAATAGATAGGAAGTGGTAATTACTAAAGTGCCCATTGACAGGGCCACCAAAAACTTTAGAATCCTCTAAGTTTTGCAATTTATAAGTGTTATTTTAAAATACCTCAGAAATCTTGAAAGGACCAATCCATAAGGCTTTGAATTTACCATGTTTTCATTTTTCTTGCTTGGGGGCATCCCACTTGAGTACCAGATCCCCCAGCTGAAAATATTCCTTGCTTGACTTCTTATCAAAGGCTCGTTTTATTTTCTGTTGATGCTCCTACTCTTTGTCAAGCAACTACTCCCTGGTCTATTGTACTTCTACTAGCTGTAGTATCCGCCTGACCATATCATCAGGTTCTCCTTGGTAGTCCTGGAGGAATTTTTCCACAGGAAAGGAAAGTTGGGCAAGAAAAATAGCTTCAACCCCATACACAAGATGAAAAGGGGAAATGCCAAGTGACCTTTTGGTCGTTACTCTGTCATCCCATAATGAAAATTTCAACTTTGATTCCCAGGCTTTCTTGTTGTATTCTAACAATTTCTTGATGATCTTTATGAGGATTTTGTTAGAGGAATCTGCCAAACCATTTCCCTGAGGGTGTTACACATTATTTTCGTCACCCTTATGACCGTTAATGATGTAAACCTATCCTTTGTCTTTAGAAGGATTAGTGGCCTGAATTCCTGAAGAAAGAAGGGAGAAGAACTTTCCCTTAGAGAAGAAGTTGTATTTTCCATTGTTAAAACCCTATTAAGGAGGATTTCTATAGGTTTCACTATACACAAGGTGTGGAAATGCTTGATTGCATATTTTTCATAGGCTGCATTACTGCTAGGGTGTGGTAGCCTTCGTATGTGGGAAAAATGAGCATTTTCTCGATGCTTCTAGAAGGAGAAGCTTCTATGGTGAGGTGGCCTCCGAATGGTTTGGATATTACTCTCTTTCATGATTTAGTGGGATCATCCTAACCTCCTCACCTTATCCTCTTCAGCTTATAAAAGGAGAGGGGCTCTCATGGAGAAAGTTAGCTTGATTGGGTTGGAAAGTACTTGAGCCTTTGAGATTAGAATTTTGGCTTGAGATTGTTAGCTTGGTTAGAGTGGCTTTGAGCTTTTCTTTGTTAAGATAGATTGTGAGTAGCTATCAGATCGATGGTCTTAGAATCCTTGGAGCAAGAAGTGTGTGGGAAGCAAGGAACTGTTGGGAGGAACCTAACAACATCAAGGTATCTGGTTGTATCTTTCTTCCACATTATTTAATACATATATACTTTTCTTTCCTATATGAATGCTATTTATCCATATTGTATGATTCCTTGATCACATACATAGTTTCATATCAAATACTCTGTTATTCTTGTCTTCGTTGGCTTGCGTTTATTTGTAGATATTTCTCATAAACCTCATGCGATGGAGCTTGGATTGCATTGGCGAAGTTGGATCTTCAATATTTAAAAGGTATGTTCTAGATCCATTTCTCATTTGATAATTGAAATCTAAGGAAAGAGTAGTGTACTGTCTCGTTTTGTTCTAGATCTAGGTGGATCTAGGGAGATTAGTTTATGTCTGATTTATCCGATAACAAAATTGGTGACTCCACTGGGGAGCGAATTGTTTTCCTAGTTTGTCTTGCTTTCTTTCTTTTATTGCTTGGATTCCATTTTTTGAGTCACTGGGAGATCCAACTTGACTCTTTGACTGTCAAACCACACTAGAAAAACCTTCATACTTTTCATTTTTTCCATTTTTTATTTGATTTATGCACCCTGCTTTGAGGGACAGTGCGGTGATATAAGATTTCCGCACCCTAACTTTTTGACCCAGTGTAGCGTTTCTGCACTGTATTGGTCTTCTGGCTTGTGAAAATATGGGATTTCGACACTGTGTTAATCTACAGCCTGCGAAAATTATGAAAATTTTGATTTTTGATGGTTTTTCCTTACCCAGACCTTGGATTTGGTTTTGGGGTGAATTTTTGGGTTTGATTATGATCTGTTTACAGTCTACTTGACATCTTTGAAACTGATTTTAGCCATATTTTCTTTGTCTTCTTTTGAAAGATTTGTTCTCTTTCTTTGAGTGTCTTTCAGTTACAAAGCATTGTCTTTTCTTTAGAATTGTTTGGTGAAAGAACTTCTTTTTCTTTTATTGAATAGTTCGTGTTAAAAGAGAAAATTGTTTGGGTTTCTTTATTTCATGTTGATTTGCTATTTCTTTTAAGCTATCTTTGAAATAAAAAGTTTTAATTTCTTGCTTTATATTAGATTGGGGACATCTATTGGTGCAATTATTTTCATAATATATTACCAAACATAACTTATCAACCGGGATTCGTAATCAGTAGAGTTGATGCACTGTATGTGCCAATAACAGATAGGTTCCTATGTCTGATGAGTATAGCATGAAGAAGAAACAATCAACATCAATACTCTGTTTTCAAAGATAACACCCTTTACACAATTCAGAAATTAGAAAGTAAAACTTGCAATCATGCACTCAAAAGATTTTTCTCAGATAATGCCTTGTCCATTTACAAGCTCATGAAGTGGAAATATGGACTTTGAATTAGTTATATGTAGTTGCTACTCTTAACAACAACTAGCAAGCAAATCTGGGCACACTTCAACAATACCACTCCAAACTTAGAAGAGAAAACTGATAACAAAACTTCTCAAGCAAACAATGAATCAAAAGGTTCTTTCTTAGGTGACAAATCTGTTCATTAGAGGCTCATGAAATGAAGAGATGGACTTAAGATCTTGTTCCCTATAGCATTTGAAACAACAATCAACAATCCACTTTATCCACTCTTAGAAAGAATTCAATCATAACCCTATCAATGCCAATCAAATCTTCTTCAATACAAGAGACAATCAACATGCTTGAAAGACTTCATTACATGAAGCATGAAGGTGAGGAATGAAGTCTTATGATTCCTGTACCTACTAAGAGAAACAGAATAATAAATTCAAAACAATAACAATTGCATATTTAACAATCACACACATCTATCCAACTCTTGTTAACTAAATATCAATCTACATAAATGAAAATGGAACTTATCTACTATGTTTAATGTCTAATTACTCAAACTGATTCAAAATCAAACAACTCTGTACTGAACTTAAAATGAATTTGAAATCATTTACAACACACAACTGTTAAATGCTCACACAATCACACAAAGCATATACATGGAGGTTTACCTTAGTTGGGACGGTGGGCCCTTTCCATACCAACAAGGCAGCTTTAAAATAAACTTATAGAACGAAAGGTCTGATAACAAACATCAATTCCATGAATTGCAATTTATATCATTACTTGAGAAAAACAAAGGTACAATCCACAGTCTTCAAGAATCAACCCTACAACATAACAATTCCTCTTTCTTGAAGAACCAATCTTACATCATAATAATTCCTCCTTACTCAGACCTATGAGGTCTTATTTACACATAAAATCCATGGAGGAATGGATGAAACCGAATCCCAAAAATAATAAAACATTTTTTACAATTTTAGGATAAATCCCAAAAATCTGTGTTTTTTAACAATTTGGGCAGATTCGAGTTAGTCCCCCACCCATATCTCCCAAACCAATTCTAATTTTGAAAAAATGCCTACCTCTTACTCAATTTTCCATATTCTGGACAAAACCCATATATTATAATTTCTATATCTAATACCATATGCACGTAAATTGAGGCACAAGTTGGTAGTTTGAGTTTTTTTGCTAATTTTGGCAGAATCATTCCCCCTGAGATGGAGGTCCACACGTGCAAGATGGGTGAATTCTGACTCACTTGTCCACATGAAAATATCACTCTGGACAAAACCCATGAGCCCGATTTTCTTCTAGAAACATTCAAAAATTCTGAATTATGTCTAGTACCGGATTAACACAGGCTAGTACCGGAATAGGTGGAGCCTTGGTACCAGAATAGACTCGGTACCGGATCATGTTTCTTAAGATTCAAAGTGATTAGGATCATACATAATCAATCATTTAATCGAATTAACTCAATAAAACTAAACAAATCATGCTTTAATCATTTGTTACCTCGTATGCACATGAACAAGGTCATTGAGTGTATTTATGGAGGAAACAATCAATTAGATACACATGACATAGGTAAAATAGGCTCATATAGGGGGTAATATAGGCCATTAGAAGTTTCAAAATGGAGACTCAACATTCCCCCATGCTTAAGTCATTGCATGTCCTCATGCGACAATGATCTTCAAAATTTCACAATTGATGATACTCTTCACTCGATCAAGCATTCCCTGAAGTTTCATCCTTCTTCAACTCCTAAGTTCCTATTAAACAATATAAACTTCCTGGCTTATGCTTCACATTATTACTCATTGAAAAGTAGTTATGGTGACAAAGTGGAGTCATGAGTAATAGATTAGATATGTTAGTGATTTGATGTTAAGGCTTATCCAATCTGTTTTCGATCAAAGTTAGGAGAAAGGGATGGATGTGACTCTAATACGATTATAGGATAGTGGCCAAGAGTTTTCATAATGACTTTGACTAATATCCCCCCCTGGCTAGATTACCTTTAAAACAAAAGTTATGTAAGCATAGTTTAGGTCTCATTTGAAGAGAGGAACACATAAAGGAATACATCCCAAGATGATTAACTCGTTTCTAATCCAAGTTTTTAGAGATGAAGCTCTTCTTACTGAGGGTAAGGTGAATTACACATACTAAGGGTCCCACTTCTCATGCAAACCTACTTATTTTTAAATATAGAACTCTAAAGTGGATACTTGAAGGTTCTTAAGAACATCATTCGAGAGACATAAGGGTCATCTCCTAGCCTTGATTCGATAATGATTGCTTCAGAATGATACCCAAGAGTTTTTGTTTAGCTTTAAGTGTGCCACTTTATGTTTTTCAACTCCCTTTACCCGACATAGCCCTGCTGCTAGCAAGCCTTTTCAGTACCTCAATGGGTTTACCTTAGTACCATACAAGCATGGCCCCACTGCCAGCATGCCTATTCAGTACCCCGACGGGTTTACTTGTACTTTCTGATACTTTTTATTATATTACTCAAAAGATTTAGAATGATGTATACTATTCATTGACAGTTTTAGAGTATAATACAGGCAGGTGGTACGAGAGTGTTTTAGAGTTATTAGGCACATAATTAATTGTTTGCAATTATCCCAAGGGTGACATCATCCACATTCAACTTAAATCTTAGCTATTCAATGTATAATGGAACATCTCAGATAATGACTAAGAGGCCCCCCTAGTTAATCCTATTAGGGTTCTCATGAAATTTCATTGAGGTTTTGCAAGGGCGGTCCATCACATGAGGTTTTCATCAATACCTCCCAAGAGAAACTTTTAAAGATAAACTTGGATAAGAACTTGCTGAATCAACTAGGTTAGTATTTGACATAATGGTGTAACTACTTTTCAATGGATATTTCAATTAGCAATCACTTTTTCAAAATGATGAAGTAATAAGACAAGTGCACCTATTATCATATAGAGATAAATGTGAAAATATCTTCTTAAAGGAGAGCAAGGATGATTCATTCAAGGTTGAGTGTATAAATGTAGGAGGAATATGTACATGAGAGTAAAAACAATTCAACACAAGACTTAAATGATCCTTGATAGAAAGAACATGAAGAGATTATCTCATACCTCCAATTAATTGAAGTGAAAATGATGTTAATCACATGACAAAGATCATATCACCTTGGAATTAGTACCAGATTGGTAATTGGTATCAGAACATGTTTTTGCAGTACCGAAATAAATAGTACTGGAATAGGATAGTACCATAACATAGCAGTACCAGAACATAGTAGTATTGGAACAGAGCAAGGGGCATAAACATAGTGACATGATGGATGATTTTTTCTCATTCATGATGACAAACAATTCACCAAGGAATTCAGTGATAATATACGAGGAGAAGTATACAAGGGCTTGCAAAATTTCATGGTAGGGAGCGTGCAATAATTGAGAGTAACCATATGTTTATTGCATAATTAGTCTAATTTATTAAATGTTGAGTTTATACATCTTATTACTTGAAGCATTTAAATAGAGCAGCAAAAACTTTGAGTATAGGGTAAGGACTACCAACACCTCATTACCAGTACCAGATCACATGAGTACCAGATGGACGTAGGGTTGTGCTTCAGTACCAAAATAGTGCAGAGTTGTGGTTTAGTACCAGAATATCACATACCTCCTCCTTTGGTACCGGATGAGCACACAGGAGACCATCAATACCAGATGAGCATAGTACCAGATGAACACATGAATGTTGTTCAGTACCAGATGAACGTAGACTTTCTCCTTTTGTACCGGATGAATGCAGAGGAAAACATTGTTTACAATACTGAATGAATGCAATTCTGCAGTACTGGAATAGAATGGTACTAGGATTCTGGAAATGACTATCAAATCCCAACACTGAACATGTTGATTTGGCCTCGTTGACGGAAGTTGCAAAAGAATATGAAGGTTTCATCAACCACTCCCCCATGCCTAAGGTTTTGCATGGCCTCATGAAAACAATGTGAGATGCTAAAAAGGGCTTCTCAGAGAGTTTTGAACACCTGCTAAAAACAAATCAATAGAACTAATTAAAAATGGATTTTTATTCATGCTTAAAAACATAAAATTTAGGGAAAATGTCAAAATTTGAATTAGTAGCTATCAATAAAATAGTTTGGACTTAACATTCAGTTTCAACTGCTATTAAAAGATCACTTAATCGATCATCCTTGTGAAATAGCGGTCTTAAAATAGATAGGTAAATATAAAGCATGAATGCATCATTTTTAACAACTTTAAGGAAAAAGAAGAATTTTGAAGAAATAGGTCATGAAGCACTCCCGTAAGTGTTATCTTTTGTTGACAAGGATGCCTTCTTTGCTTTTGAAACCCTTCTAGTAATATGTGTGCATTTGAAGGATGAAGAGATTCCCTTATCATAAGATTCCAAACAAAATCATCATAAGTTTTAAAAAGAAATCTACTATAGGAACAAAAAATCTTAAACTGATTGATTTATTAGATTTTGACATTCCCATTTATGAAAAGTATGAAATATAGGTTGCATTGTACTTATTTGCAACATTTATTTATTTATTTACCTATCCTACTCTATTTGAACAAAAGAAAATGTCCGTCAAGTATAGGAATACTTCCTGTGAAGCCATGTGCGTAACAGGGCTAGAAATATATCCATACTCGGGTTTAAAAGATAAATTTTAATGCATACCAGAGTATGAAGGACCAACTAGTTTGATGATGAGATCAAGAAATAATTAAAAATAAGAGAGTGGTGTGACCTAATGACTAATTGAAACCATATTTCGATAGGATCAATATATTCGTGTTTCTCTTCTTTGTTTAGGTCACACTAAATGCCCCCCTCTCCCATGTTATGCAGATTATTCTCTTCAATATGATTGGTCTTTGGAGTACATACAAGATCTATTGAGAGGCATGCTAAGGACTCCTCAATCTCAGGTTCAACTGGTTGCTCTCCATTGAATTCTATCCATGGTTCTTTATTCTCCTCAACAAATTAACAAGAGGAATCCGATGGGACTTCTAAATATTCTTGTGGAGAGACAACTAAATTCTTGACTTTTGTCAAGATATGCTTTTCCCGAGAGGTAGATATTCCATCTGTTGCTAGAATGCAAGAAAGTTCTTGGAGGAATATTCTTCAAGCTCTTGATCATCCTTGAATTAATCTAGCTGGTTGATGATCCCTGTCTCGCAACACAGATTAGTACTCGGGGGGTTCTTATAGCACCCCAAACATGATTTATCATTAAAGATCTAAATTTTAAAACTATTTTCAAAAACAAAACACACCAAACTTGAACTCCTTGTGTTACTGGGACCCTGCTGTCACCAGGTTATCTGTTCGCACAAGTTGGCTTATCATGAAAACACAATTTTTCATAAAAGAAGGAAAAACACACTTGCATTAAAAGAAAAGAGGACAACCTAAATTTGGAGCAACCCCACCAAAGTGGATGCATGGGATCTTCCCACACATCTTACCGTCTTCTCTCCGCCCTTAGGTCATCCATAAAACCAATCTAAAATCATTAAAAAAATCTGATTCAAATACTACCTATTACCGTTTACAACTCCCCGATAACGACACCAAAATGTTGGTGCAATTATTTGCATAATATATTACCAAACATAAATTATCAATCGAGATTCGTAATCAATAGAGTTGATGCACTGTATGTGCCGATAATAGATAGGTTTCTATGTCAGATGAGTATAGCATAAAGAAGAAACAATCAACACCAATACTCTATTTTCAAAGATAACACCCTTCACACAATTCAGAAATTAGAAAGTAAAACTTGCAATCATGCACTCAAAATATTTTCCTCAGATAATGCCTTGTCCATTTACAAGCTCATGAAGTGGAAAGATGGACATTGAATTATTTATCTATAGCTGCTACTCCTAACAACAACTAGCAAGCAAATCTGGGCACACTTCAACAATACCAATCCAAACTTAGAAGAGAAAACTGATAACAAAACTTCTCAAGAAAACAATGAATTGAAATGTTCTTTCTTAGGTGACAAATCTGTTCATTAGAGGTTCATGAAATGAAGAGATGAACTTAAGATCTTGTTCGCTGTAGAATTTGAAACAACAATAAAAAATCCACTTTATCCACTCTTAGAAATAAATCAATCATAATCCTATCAATGCCAATCAAATATTCTTCAATACAGGAGACGGTCAACATGCTTGAAAGACTTCATTACATGAAGCATGAAGGTGAGAGATGAATTCTTATGATTCCTGTACCTACTAAGAGATACACAATCATAAATTCAAAACAATAACAATTGCATATTTAACAATCACACACATTTATCCAACTCTTGTTAACTAAATATCAATCTGCATAAATGAAAATGGAACTTATCTTCTATGTTCAATGTCTAATTACTCAAACTTATTCAAAATCAAACAACTCTGTACTGAACTTAAAATGCATTTGAAATCATTTACAACACACAACTGTTAAACGCTCACACAATCACACAAAGCATATACATGGAGTTTTACCTTAGTTGGGATGGTGGGCCCTTGCCGTACCAACAAGGTAGCTTTAAAATAAACTTATAGAACAAAAGGTCCGATAACAAGCATCAATTCCATGAACTACAATTTATATCATTACTTGAGAAAAACAGAGGTACAATGCACAGTCTTCAAGAATCAACCCTACAACATAACAATTCCTCTTTATTCAAGAACCAATCTTACATCATAATAATTCCTCCCTACTCAGACCTATGAGTTCTTATTTATACATAAAATCCATGGAGGAATGGATGAAACCGAATCCCCAAACTAAGAAAACAATTTTTATAATTTTAGGATAAATCCCAAAAATCTGTGTTTTTTAACAATTTGGGTAGATTCGAGGTACTCCCCCACCAATATATCCCAAACCAATTCTAATTTTGAAAAAATGCCCACATCTTACTCAATTTTCCATATTCTGGACAAAACCCATATATTATAATTTCTAGATCTGATACCATATGCACGGAAATCGAGGCAAAAGTTGGCAGTTTGAGTTTTTTTGCTAATTTTGGTAGAATAATTCCCCCTGAGCTGGAGGTCAACACGTGTGATTTGGGTGAATTCTGACTCACGCTTCCACATGAAAACATCACTATGGACAAAACCCATGAGCTCTATTTTCTTCTAGAAACATTTAAAAATTCTGAATTTTGTCTAGTACCGGATTAGCACAGGTTGCTACCGGAATAGGTGGAGCCTTGGTACCGTAATAGACTGGGTACTAGATTATGCTGATTAAGAGTCAAAGTAATTATGATCATACATAATGAAGCATTTAATTGAATTAACTCAATAAAACTAAACAAATCATGCTTTAATCATAAGTTACCTCTTATGCATGTGAACAAGGTCATCGAGTGTATTTATGGAGGAAACAATCAATTAGATACACATGACATAGATAAAATAGGCTCAGATATAGGGTAATATAGGGCATTAGAAGTGTCAAAATGGAGACTCAACATCATCCTTGCATTTGAAGTAGATAAATTGCATAATTTTTGGCATTTTTTGGTCTTGAATTTTGAAAACTTTCCCCCCTCATGGCCAGGGGGGGGCATGAATCGTGTATTGGTGTACAGTCTATTTTGCTCATTTCTTGAGAATCTTGATATTGATGAGTTTAGTATATTTTGGGACATTTTACATTTGGGAATGGTAAATGTTTTCTCCTTCTTGTAGCATAGCTTTGATTGAAATGAAAAGATTGCATCTTCATCTCTTTGCATAAATTTCGAGTCGGTCAAAACACCATACTGTCCACACCATTTTCCTTGAGTAACAACAACCATAAAATAAAGCGCTTATAAAAATTGATTAGAAATTTTTATATTTTTTGGTACCAAACCTACATTAGATTAGTTGTATGGCTTTGGAATAGGTGTGAAGGATAATGTTCCAAAGCTAGAAATAAACATAGAATCTTGCGTTAGGGAGCGGTGAAATCCACTTATTACATTTTGTCCTAGGAAGCCCTTCTCACACAAGGGTCAATCACGAGGTCACATTGAGACTAGCAGAGTTACTCACCCTTCTTTGTTGGTCTTGGTGTAGAGATTTCGCGTATTATGGGGGTCGCTTGAAAGGTATACCCACAATGATGAGTGGAAGCCTTTCAATTTGATTTCAGGCTAGATGCCCTGCCTTTGTGCATGAATCGGACTGTTGACTATTTCCCCAAGCATCACTGTAGTAGTTGGTAACCTTAGTGGTCTATCTCTTTAGGATCTTTACACAAGGTGACTGTGGAGGGAAAAGTATTGACGATACTTGGAATCAACGTTGGCCAAACTCACTCGGGCTCCTTGGAGGGTAAATCCACAATTATTGTTTGGAAGCTTGCACCAAGGTGTAAGTTCGTTAAGCAGGTCGTCAATGTAACTTTTCCACCCACTCTATCTTATTCCCTTCTTACTTTGGTCCTGTGACATGGGATTTCATCACCAACTAGTGTGCTCATTGTGAGAAGGTTTTGTTTGCTTGCTTTCTTACTAGATTTTTACCGTGTGTTGTTTGTTTTCCCTAGTGGACTCTAGATTGGATTTTTGTTTTTAATGGCGTTAATTCCTAGATTGACCAATGAAGGAACCTTTGCTCTAGAGGAACCTTTTGTTTTTCCTTCTTATGAAAGCATTGGTCTTCCTCACATTTCTACTTTGAGCCTTCCAGGTCTCACAATTGGATTATTGGTATGGTTGTTTTCTACTCAGGTAATCCCAAATGCAGTTAGTGCTTCATTTGTAAGAACTTCCCCCCAAGAGAATCAACCTCATGTTGATCCTTCGCCTTCTTCACCAGTAAGATCTTCTTCGCCTTCTTCACTTGCAAGGTCTTCTTCCATTTCATCTACTTCACCGAGAGAAAGTTCTAAAACTAGTAACTCGGTGGATAAGAAGAAGAAGAAACAAAAGAAGAAGAAGAAGAAAAATAAACAAGGGTCCAAACTTCCAACCACTATTGGACATGTTGGAAAGAAACCAGTTATTGTTAATCGTGATGGGAGTGTTGATGATGCCAAGATCACCCAAACACCTCATAAGCCCAGGTACCCTTGCAGGCTTATTAAGGGTAGCCATATTCTTAAGGATTGCCCTGGTCTATCCAAGGTTATAGAAACATGGTCTACACAACCCCACCAATCCATGTTGTCATCCTCTGAACAACATGCTGATGACCTCCCATCAACTAGTCAAGATACCGTTGGGAAGAAAAAAAGTAGAGTCAAGTTCCCATGTATGTTATGCAAAGCGATTCATCTAACTCACCTTTTCCCCCGTATGGACGAAGCCTCGAAATTACTGGAAGACATGACTATTTCACAACGCCAACTTCTAGCTGCTTATCGCAAGCTTACTCTCAATCCACTTGTAGTTGATGGAATGATTGATCCGACCCCTTCATCAGTCAGTTCGGTTGATCACGTACTCAATCTGGTCATGTCCTTAGTTGAACCAGTTGAAAAAGTGGTTGATCCGATCCCATCCTTGGTCAATCCCCCTCTCCCACCAGAGAGTGAAACCAAAGTGGTCGATCCATTTCCACTTGTCGACCCCATTCTCCCCTTGGAGAATGCAACCCAAGTGGTCGATCTGATATCATCATCGATCGATCCTACTCTCCCAATAAAGAGTAAACCTGATACTGCCCACATTTTTCTCGTTGATACATACTCTACCCTGCCAGGGGGTATTCCTCCTTCTCTCGTGGAACCCCCTCCAAGTAATGAGGCAATCCATTTTGATTGGGGTGTGCTAAGTGGACCTCGTCTTCCCTATCACATTTCTTTCTATATTACCGTACAGGCTTGTGGTTGGGACGTTCCTCAAACGATGATAGATGAAGGTGCATTTGTTAGTATTTTGTCCTCTCTTGCTTGGCAAGCTTTGGGTTGTCCTTAGCTTGCGTCGATTACGCAGAATCTGTTAGCTTTTAACAGAAGAACCAATCAACCTTTAGGGACCCTTCCTCAGTTTCCTGTAATTTTGGGCAGGAAAACTATCTTTATTGATGTCATGGTAGTCCAAGACCCCTTGGATTTCACTTTACTCCTTGGGTGGGATTATGTCTATGCCATGAAAGCTATTGTGTCCACTCTTTTTCGTGTGATATCTTTCCCTCATGATGGAAGAATTGTAACTATTGATCAACTTTCATTCATCGGTCCTGACTGGACAACCTCCCTAAATGGTCCTTATATGCAGATGGTATCACCCCCACCACATGTTAATTATGTGGCGTTGTCTCCCATGACTTCAGATTCTGATGACCTAGATCCGGTAGTTGACATGGTTATCTCATTGATAGGGTCTTTAGAGTTTGAGCTCCTTACCCCCGTCGTGACCCTCGACATGTCTTCCTTCTAGAGTATGTTTCTTCCATCCAGTGAAGATATCTTGGAAGCTATGACTGAGTTTTGTCCCTTGACATGGTGTCCTTCTGGAGCATTACCCTCTTGGAAGCCATGATCAAGAAGAGAGTCTTTGAGCATAGTTTTTTGATTTCAAGATCAATAAAAAATGAAACCAGCCTTGAGCATGGTTTTATGATTTCAAGCTCGTTAAAAAATGAAACCAGTTACGAGGATAGTTTTTTGTGTCTCTGTAGAAACCTCGATAAAAAATGAAACAAAGCTTTCGAGCATAGTTCTTGTTCCAGTTTCAAGCTCGTTAAAAAATGAAATGGATTGTTCCCCCTCTTTGTTTGAGTCAAGTCCTTCATCTAGTATTTGAAGCTTCATTTCATTCTCCTTTGTAGTTGGATGAAATGAAGCTTTGGGGGCATTTGCCTCAACCTTTGGACTTCATGTTCAAGTTGAGCCGCTAGCTTCTTAACCTGGGGGCTAAGTACCAACCATACGAATTTGTGAACCATGCGTTGGGAAGTCACAAGCATAGTTTTTACTTTTGTTCAATCTTGTGTAAAAACAAAACCACCTACCTCAAGCATAGTTTTCTCTGGTTCAATCTTGTGTAAAGATGAAACCAGGTCCAAGCATAGTTTTGTTTAGTTTTAAGCTTGTGAAAAAATAAAATCTATCCCAAGCATAGTTTTGTTTTGTTTTAAAGCTTGCATAAAAATGAAAACAATCCCGAACTTAGTCTTTGTTCTTCCTCATGCTTGTAAATGCATGAGAATAAGTTATCGAGATTAGTCTTTGTTCTTTCTCATGCTCATAAATACATGAGAATAAGTTATGAACTTAGTCTTTGTCCTTTCTTATGCTCGTAAATATGTGAGAATGTAATTGAGTATACTTTTATCACTTTTTTCAGACTCGTAAAGGTTATATGAAAAAGGAACCCCCTGGAGTTCCCTTTAAGCTCTTTTCAGACTCTCTAAACATGAAAAGACTGCCAAGCGACCTTGTTCTTTTCATGCTTGTAAAAGTATTTAAAGAAAACGTTTGATGGGCAGTAGGTTATCACTTTTTCGGTCTCATCAAACTAATTTACAAAAAAGGATCTGACAGAGTTCTCTTTAAGTGTTTTTCAGACTCTCTAAACATGAAAAACCCCTGAGTTTTCTTTCTTTGGACTCGTAAAACAAACATCGAAAGACCCATATGGGACCGAACCACTCCTTCTTAAGGTTCATTAAACATACTCTGAGGGACTTGTCCAAAGGATGAGCTTACAGTTCAAGCATATGTTATCCTCCTCAAGTTTCTATAAAAATAAAGAGGTACTCACCAGAAATGGTGGGGGAAAATTTGGGAAATAAATGTGTCTAAACCTGTTTTTTATGGAAGACTCACTTTTGAACATGACACCCTTTGACTTGATTTGTGTCTAGGTTGGAAAATCCTCTTGTCTCTTGATCATACTCCTTTATAATATTACAAATTGGTCCGTGATCCCTATTGTTGAGTCAATGTTTCCAAGACAGTCGTCATGTTGTCAATATGTTCAAAGAGAAGTTCAACCATGAAAGCCTTCTATTGCGTCGACCATTTATGTAGTCCTTAATCCTTCTATTGTGTTGACCATCCCTAAGTTAGTCCTAAATCATTTGTTACTCTGATCAGTTCTATTTTGAGTATGGGAATGCCTAAATCAATGATGATATACTATTGTACTGTATTTCCTTGTTTTTTGGTAGGTTTCCGATCAACGTGTTCCTTGTTCCCTACACAAGTATTTCAGCTATCACTCTGTTCTAACTTCATACTTTGGGGGGATCTCTGTTACACATTATTTTAGTCACCCTTATGATCATTAATGACGTAAACCTATCCTTTGTCTCTAGAAGGATCAATGACCTGAATTCTTGAAGAAAGAAGGGAGAAGAACTTTCCCTGAGAGAAGAAGTTGTATTTTCCTTTGTAAAAACCCTATTAAGGAGGATTTCCACAGGTTTCACTATACACATGGTGTGGAAATTCCTGATTTCCATATCTTGTTCCATAGCTAGGTTGCAGAGTTTCCACATGCTGCATTATTGCTAGGGTGTGGCGGCCTTCGTACGTGGGAAAAACGAGCATTTTCTCGATGCTTCTAGAAGGAGAAGCTTCTATGGTGAGGTGGCCTCCGAATGGTTTGGATATTACTTGCTTTCATGATTTAGTGGGATCANGCTGCATTATTGCTAGGGTGTGGCGGCCTTCGTACGTGGGAAAAACGAGCATTTTCTCGATGCTTCTAGAAGGAGAAGCTTCTATGGTGAGGTGGCCTCCGAATGGTTTGGATATTACTTGCTTTCATGATTTAGTGGGATCATCCTAACCTCCTCACCTTACCCTCTTCATCTTATAAAAGGAGAGGAGCTCTCATGGAGAAAGTTAGCTTGATTGTGTTGGAAAGTTCTTGAGCCTTTGAGATTATAAATTTGGCGTGAGATTGTTAGCTTGGCTAGAGTGGATTTGAGCTTTGCTTTGTCAAGATAGATTGTGAGTAGCTATCAGATCGATGGTCTTAGAATCCTTGGAGCAAGAAGTGTGTGGGAAGAAAGGAATTGTTGGGAGGAACCCAACAACATCAAGGAATCTGGTTGTATCTTTCTTCCACATTATTTAATACATATATACTTTTCTTTCCTATATGAATGCTATTTATCCATATTGTATGATTCCTTGATCATGTACATAGTTTCATATCAAATACTCTGTTATTATTATCTTCATTGGCTTGTGTTTATTTGTAGATATTTCTCATAAACCTCGTGCGATGGAGCTTGGATTGCATTGGTGAAGTCATATCTTCAATATTTAAAAGGTATGTTCTAGATCCATTTCTCATTTGATAATTGAAATCTAAGGAAAGAGTAGTGTTTTGTCTCGTTTTGTTCTAGATCTAGGTGGATCTAGGGAGATTAGTTTATGTTCAATTTATCCGATAACAAAGGGTAGTAAGGAGTAGAATGGATTAATGTAATCCCATACTTCTCACAAAAATTAATTAATGATTCGTCTTTGAAGGAGGTAACATTGTCAATAACAATCCTGCTTGGACATCCAAATCTGGACATGATATCTTCAAGGATGTTACTGATTATCTTGTGGGAGACACTCCTTGTAGGGATATATTCTATTCATTTGGTGAAATAATAAGTGGTAGTCAAAATCCACCTGTGCTGACCACTTGAGGATGGGTGGATTTCCCCAGTGAAGTTAAGACCCCACTATTGAAAAGGTCCAGAAACCTCCACAGGTTTCAAAGGTAAATATTTGATCTGCTGCTTTCCAGAAAACTATGGGCATTTGACACAAGATCTAATATTTACACAAACATTGGTAAAAAGATTGGGCCAAAAATACCCAGATCTGAGGATATTATAAGTTGTGGTCCTCCAAAAAAGGTTCCTCCCACACGAGCTGTCATGAAAATAAGTCATAGCTCTTTGGGCCTCTTGTGTGTCTATACATCTCAGTAGAACTCCCAGAGTATCCTTCTAGTATAAAACCTGATCAATGAGACAATATTTGTTTTCTTTGAGTTTCAAATCTCTTACCTTGTTTTTGTCCAAACCATCAAGAGGCCTCAACTTTTGTAGGAAATATATGATGTCTTTATACCAGGGGCATTCTGCTAAGTTGAGGCTGACATGGGAGTCTTTATCAAAAATCTCAGTTTGCTTATTTTCTGAGTGTGTGTTCATGAAATTAACCCCCAACGCCTTGCAATCTGATTCAACCAGTAACTTGGCTAAACCTTGGCCTTTCACCAATTTGGTGGGTTTTATTTCTAGGTCAAACTCTAGAATTTTGGCAATCCATTTGCTTCTCTTTGCATCTATATCAGGATGGATCAATATCTCCTTTACTGAGGCCGAGGGGACATATGTAATAATCTTTGAATGCAGAACATATATTATGAAATCCTTGAGGGATTTGACAAAAGCATATGCCTGATTCTCCATGATATCGTATCTCATTTATGCATCACTCAATGCTCTCCTGAAAAAGGAAATAGGCTACTCTAATCCCTCTGTATTTTTCTGTAGCAAAACAACAACCAATGTATCATATGAGGCAAAAGAAAATATCAGAAATTCCTTAGAATAGTCAGGGATGATGAGTACAGGTGCTTCGGTCAAAACCCTCTTGATTTGGTCGAAATAATTTCTGGACTCAACAGTCCATTTCATTTCATTTTTGTTTCTAAGCATGGCTCTAATGTGTTTAACCAACTCAACAAAATTTGAAATGAACCTCCTCAAAAAGTTGATTTTACCCAAGAAAGAGTGAACCTCTTTATTAGATCTGGGAAAAGATAAGGACTAGATGTCCTCTAATTTGCTTGGATCAATTCTTACTCCTTCTGCTGACACAATATGCCCCAATAATTTACCCTCTTCCATAGAAAACAAGGATTTCTTAGGATTGAAGGAGAGGCCAAACCTTCTGCACTTCAGGAAGACTTTCTTCAGATGATGAAAATGGTCTGTATCATACCTTGAGAATATTGTAATGTCATCCAGATAGATGACTAAATTTTTTTTCGTTTCCCCAATGAAGGCAATGTCCATGGCTCGCTGGAAGGTTTCTCTTGCATTCATCAATCCAAAGGGAATTTTAGCATACGTGAATGTGCTCAAAGGAGTAGTGAAAGTTGTCTTCTCTCTATCTGCAGGCAGGACAAAGATCTGATAGTAGCTAGAGAATCCATCAATCATAGACATCCTAGATGAACAAGTCACTCTCTGCAATATGTGCTCCATCTTCGACAAGGGGTAGTTATCCTTTTTGGAGCTCCTATTCAAATTTCTGAAATCAACACGGAATCTAATTTGCCCATTTTTCTTCCTCACGGGCACCAGATTAGCCACCCATTCTGATTATCTCAAAGGAATGATGATTTGGGCATCCAACAACTTATTTACTTCCCTTTCCATAATAGGAAGTAGCACGAGGTTTATCTGTCTAAGTTTCTTCCTGAAAGGTTTGGCCTCTTCTTTCAGAGGGATTTTGTGTTCCATGATGTTTGTGTCATATGTACTTAAGTGTTCATATTTCCGAGAAAAAACATCAGCAAATTCCCTCAAAAGCTTGGCATACTCAACCCTTTGTTCCTTTGATAGAATGCTATACAATTTGACATACTTGGGATCCTACTCTATTCCTAAATTGCATTCAGTCACATCAGCCTCCTTAGTTAAACTTTTAACCTTTACAACAATATCGTTTTTGTCAAACAATCTCTCCAAGGGGACAAGTCCCTTTGGAATATGGTTTCTTAGCAACTGAACAATATGATGGTCAACACTTTTATTCATAAGAGCATCAACATGAGGGATTTCTTCAGTATCTTGATCTTGATCAATATGCAAATCAGAAAATTCATCCACAGTTTCAAGAAATATTTTCATTTCAAGATCATCCTCAAAAACCTTCCAATGTTTGACATTGTCAGGAATAGAGGGTCTGCATTTTACTTCCACCTCATATTTGAACTTTGGGGGAAAAGGGACCCTGAAATTACTTGCTGAGACAGCCAATGAATCTTCCATAGATTTATCCTCTCTTGGAACAAATGATATATTAAAATCCAAGAAGAAACTATCAACAAGATCCCAGACTTAATTTCTGTAGGCCCTTAACCTAGGGTGCTTAGCTTGATACAAATTTATGACCTGATGGATAATTAACTCAACATATCCAAACACTGTTAGCTCCTCAATATCCATGTCTTTAGAAACTCTCAAACCCAAAATAAGAGCCTCATATTCTGCCACATTTTTTGTTGTTTCAAATTCAAGCTTAAAAGACAGAGATATGGTATCTTGGGTCGGGGAAATGAAAACTACCCCAACCCCAACACTTTCGCTGGAAGAGGCTCCATCATTTTTTTTTTTCCAAACATATATATTGGAAGGAGGGTATTCACAAGAGGTTATGGGATGCTTTCTGATTTCAATAGGTGCTTGGGGGCCATCCATGAGTTGTAACATACTGGTTCCTAGATCAGTGTCTACCACAAAAATGGGGTGGTTGGTCAGGTTTGCTTCATCATTGATAATGTAAGCAAGTTGTGATTCCCTATAAAGTCTTCAATCCTCTCACTCAAATAAAAGGATAGTGGCATATGAAAGATCCATCTTCAATGTTCCCCCCCAATCTTTTAATCCAATATCTAGAAAAGAGCATCCCAAACTTAGGGGGGACATAAGCAACCACAATATCCATGACCACACTTTTCATTGGCATCTGGAATAAGGAAAAAACCAAGTATTTGATAACCCCGAGGAACTTCACCTTCCTAGAATCAAATGAGTACAGGTCATGGTAAGTTTTTGCAACCTCCAACCCAAGCTCCTCCATGACAATATTAGGCATGATATTGTGATATGCCCTTGAATCCATCAAGCAGTTGTGCAACACCTTATCATGGATGTTCAATGAGGTATAGAAAGGAGGGGAGGAGGCATCTCTATCCTCCACCAAAGGTCCCAGTATGACGGAAATATTTTCATCTTGTAGGTTGAATGAATTCATGGAATAAGATGAAGGCTCAGGATGCAACACTTTGGAAAGGTACCTTTTGAAATCCTCATTCTTAACTAGCTCCAATAAAGGTACATGGATTTTAATCTTTTGAATCTCATTCTCAAATATAAATGAGGAGGGAGGCTTCATAATCTCCTTCTCTTATGGGATAGGGACTTTAACCACTGTTTGGGGGTCTTGTGCCTCTTTTTCTTTGTTGTTAGCTACCACATCCTTAACATGATGCTCTGTCCTAGTAGGCTACTCAAGAACATCATGCTTTCCCTCTTTCTTCTTGGACCTAAGGTTGTATCTATTTGGATTTCCATTGGTCCTCTCCACTTTTCTCATCTCATTTAGTTGGTTGTCCATGAGGGAATCTTCATATGCAGACTGAGTTAAATGAGGGGATGAAGATGTGTCACCAAGATAATGGATTTCAAGATCATCTTCTTTTTCCTCTCCTTCCTCATCAGTAACTAGGTTATTTTGGAGAGGGGCTTGTATTTTTTGCTCATCCCTATCCCTATTTCTTTGATCCCTCTGGATGATCTGAGGGGAATTATTTGGTCTATTGAAATTACCCCTGTTGTTAGTATTTTGGGAATTCTTATAGCCCCATTTCACCTCAAATTTCAATTTCTCCATTTCTGTAGAACATGATTTAACCAGTTTTGTTAACTCATCAACTTGAGGGTGGGAAGCAGAGGAACCAAAGGTCGAAGCTTCAACCCTACCTTTTCTCCTGTCTCTATCAACCTTACTCCTAATATTATCAATTGCCAATATATTGGATTCTGCTTCAAGGGTTGCGTATTGCATATGAGCCAAGGAGGTAGCTCTTCTTTATCTTAGTAGGAGGAAAAACTCAGGGTCAAAAGAACTAGCATACGTGATATTGACATAGGTTTTAGTAGGATTAAATCAGTGGGGATATTATTGTACATCTTATTAAATCTCTTGGAGAAGTCTGAGACAGATTCCCCCTCTTCTCTCTTAAGTGACCAAACTCTGTAATATAATAAAGGAAATGTGTTTTATCCCCCCAATGTCTTAAAAATGCATCATCTAGGGATTCAATCCCATCAATAGATCTAGGAGTCAAGCCCTTGAACCATTTTCTAGCCTCACCATCAAGGCTCTGTACGAAAACTCTCAACTAGACATCTTCATTTTCAATATTAAGATTATTTGCATAACTGTAAAAGGATGAAAGGTGCTCTTTTGCAGTTATGTCCTCCTCCCCTGTAAACTTGGGCATGTACTTGAGGTAATACACAACTTGGAGGGGATTCATAGGCTATGGTAAAATAAGAGGGGCATACCTAGAAGCCACTATGGAATCCATTTTTTTTCTAGGAAGGTTAGCACCTGCCATTAAAATGTGAACTGTAGGAGACCCAGGGGGAGATGGAGTTTGGATAGGTGGGACTAGAGCTGTGTTTCCAAGGGAAAGGGGAAACAACTGAGTGTTGGAGGATAATAATATGGGTTTTAAGGGAAAATAAATTCCCCCCTATTTAGATACTACAACTTTGACAGGAGGAGGAGTAGGAAAACACAAAGTGGGGAAACCTTCTAAGATTTTGGGTCTGAACCACTTTACAATCTTAGGGGAAACAGGGGTTTCAAAAATTTCTTCTAAATGAGGTCTAGAAGGGGATAATTCAACAGGGAAACTACCAAAATTTAAACTTCTGGAAACTCCAATAGATGGTATAACAAGAGAATTAGATGCATCTACTGGATTTTTTAAAGCAAAATCATGTAAATTACCAGAATCACCTGAGACAACAGTTGAAATCCCTTCTTGATAGGTCTTTCCTTTTCTGATAATCTTTTCTAGGTCAGCTTCAGGTGTTGTTAGAGGCAGTCATGGAGTAGACCTCATGTGTCTACCTTTAGAAGCCACAACTAAAACAATGGAGTCTCCAGGTGCAAGTTGCAATCTTCGAGGTACTGATTTATGATGCACCTTCAGAGTCATAATTTCTTTGTCGTTCAATCCCAGGGAAATGCTTTCAATTCATTCCCCAACAATGGTGCCATGAATGTTATCACTGAGAGTCACCCTCAGATTGCAAGAGGATAAGCCTAGTACCCATCATAATTTTTGGTGGATGTTGGTTTTATGAGTGGAGTTCAAATGGACAAAAATCAATACAAGAATGATTTTAATCACAGATATTGGACAAACAATGCACAGGGAAGTGAGGTCCTCATTAACTTCAGTCAATGATTTGAGTTTAAGTGTGAGAAGAAAGAAGACTTAGTGAGAGAGGTGAACAAGACTGCCATGGGAATCCGACTTTCAAGCAGCTTGGTGAAGAAAAACTCAGGCTCAAGAGCACTCTTGAAGTCAAGTTTCAGACACTGAAATATGTCACAACAACATAATAATCAAACCTACATTATGATGAAACTACAACAACTTGACTGGATCTTCGATGCCCGAGCCTTTCAACATAAGGAGAAATAAGGTAACAAGGAAGCTGACTAAAACTGGTCACAACACTACTGTAATCAAACCTGCATTACAATAGAACCACAACCCTTGACTGGATCCTCCATGCCTGAGTGTTTCAACATAGTTTAAACAAAGAGATGAAAGAATATGACTTCTATTAATGTGAAAGTATGAAATTTGATACATCACCAGAGAACAGTTTTGGCATCAAAATTACACAGTAGGGAGCTCGCCTCAACCAGTTGACGACCGTAACAAACTCTTGAAATGGTCTATTTATTATCAGATCAATCCACAACTACCAGGGGTGTGATTTGACCATTCCATTCAAATCCTTTTGTATTCGCCTTCTTCTGTTAGACTGTGTGTGTATCCTCCTGTCAGACGCAAATTCAACTCAACATGGGCCTGTAGGAAAACTCATCCACCGTGGTACCTCAGGATGATAGCTCTGTCTTCACAGCTAGACCCTCCATGCCCTCTATTTATGGAGTGAGTCAAGGTTTCAACCACCACTCCTTTTTCATTAGCTTATCCTTCATCGGGAACAGGATGAGGCTTAATGCCTAGGGGGCTTCCACGCACTGCTTTTGGATTTGATGCTATATGAGCATGTGATTGTGGGGCCATCAAAGGCCATTTGGATTCACACCAATTTTGAGCCCGCGATCCACCACCCACCGCCACATATCTCTTTCTCTATACCATGGTTTCAATTGCGGGACCGCTCAATAATTTTATCGTTCGAGCATGTTGCGTGCCTACAATGAAACATGGCCGCTAATATGATTTTGATCTGCGATCTAGGCGCACCTACTAAATTTAGCGCCATCACTAAATTTTATCCACTTGCCAACTTTAGGGTCATTCTAACCGTGCTTGGAGATGGAGCTACTTTGGCGCTGAACAAGAAGACTTCCTGGAGGATGATCTTACGTGGTGGTCTAACGTCACTATGCTAACATGTCATGAAAAGAGGGGTGACACATGTCACTTGGAAACAAGCGGATGATATGCCCAAAGCTGCCTAGAATGAGTTCCACGTGTCATCGCCAGATGGATGCCAGGTGTCATGACTGACGAGAGTGCAACATATCTGAACTGATGACTGCCACGTACTTTGGCACTTTAGAGCTCAAGGGCAGTATGCATGTAGAGATGGAGCTCCAAAGTGAACGACGACCATCAATTTGGGGAGGACACACAACAGAGATCTGTTAACTCCTGGAGAAAACATTTTGGATGAAAACAAGAGCGAGGAGGCTGAAAATCCTGAAGCCCAGAGTCACGAAGAAAGATACCACCATTATATTTGGATGGACACGCGACACCGATATGTGGACTTCGGGAGAAAACTTTTCGGATGAAAGAGCGAGCGGAGGAGATAAAACTTCTGAAGTCCGGATTCTCGAAGTAAATATTGACCATATAATGGAGAAGGACATGTGGCACTTGATCTGCAATTCTGGGGCTTCTACCTAGCCACTAATCCTCACACAATTTTGACATGTCGAATACACGTGAGACGTTGATCTGATCACGATCTATGATCTGGGAAAGCCCCAATTTTGTTGCCATGCACCACTCTTGAATGGACCCTGCTTCTTGCTATGAAGATCAATGACTGACAATTACTTCAAGAGTTCGGGCTTTGGGCCTTTTCAATGCATAACTTTTGCAATCCTCCGAAGTTCTGAATTTCTGAAGTGTGATATCTAGCGATGCGTGTCCTCTTGATTTTGACGTCCGATATTTATTTCAGGAGTTCGGGCTTCGGCTCTTTGCGGATTTTCAACGCACATCTCTTACAATCCTCTGAAGTAAATATTCCGAAGTGAGGGATATGCCTCCATGTGTCCTCAGCCTTCAATGGCTCAGATTTACTTTGGGACTTCGACTCCTCTGTCTAGTCATTAATCCTTGTGCTACTTTGAAATCCCAAATGCCCGAGAGTCGCTGATATGAACTATTCATGGGATCTACGCCATTGAAAATAGAGCATGTATTCTTACTTGTGTTTCAAGCCCGAAATGGAATGTTCTGAATGCTACACTTTATGCTCATGGTTGTTAACTGTACAAAAAAATGACTTGGATGACCCGATGTGATATCAACCAATAGAAAATAACATGATCGGTAATTTGGACCAAATATCACGATATGTTTTCATCCTTTAAAGAAAATAGAAAACCCCTAAGCCGATAATCAGTTAATCAAGACACTAAGGAAAAGTAGATCATTGATCGAAAAGGGAAATTGACTTTATCAACCAGAAGGGAAAAAATGCTAGGAATGGTGTGTGAAAAAGAGGTAGATGGAGCAGGGGTGAAGACTTGGGTATTCACAACAAACACATACGACTCATGAAAACTTTATGTGATAACACCTAGGACTATACCTTCATATGCATAGGATTAAACCTCACAAAGACTATCCCTAGAGCTTATACCCTCATAAAACCTAGTGCCATCTCCTTGTTCACATGTCACAACTTGATTCATATTTGAAGAACCCTGGAAAACCAAGCAATTTGGGTCAAATTCCACATGTTGATGATAATAGCATAAATCCTACATCACCCAGAAGGAATGGGTTTGAAAATGGAAGTTTAATTGGTGTTGTTATTTGTTAATGGGCTTGCATCAAATGGTGTTGGAAATGGCATTGTGAATGGTCCTGTTAATGGTGTTATGAAAATGAATCCACCTCCTAGGTGATGCTCAATTGGGAATGTGAATGGTATCCATGCCTAAATAAAACTGAACTGATTGAGTTTGGATTGTAAATCTTTGGTACTTTTAGTTTGAGTCATTGTTAGCATCAAATTTTCGTGAAGATTTCAATTAAGTGTTGCTTGTTCTCAAGATCATAAGAGGACCAAACTTACAATTTGCATAATGTTTTGTACAAAATATAGAGTGGGGTATCTAAGATGTTGAAATTACCTTTTGGATACGACCACATAATATATATTGTTATATATTATTGACTTGATGCTGTCAGGCTATAGGGTATTGGAAAACAAATTGTTTTGTGTTCTTCCCAACTTTTGACAGTTCTTTGTAGTGTTTGCATTTGATTCTTTGGTGAATGCTAAGAAAAGAGATAAGAATAGCATCTGATCATGACACTACAAATGACCATGGTAATATTGATACTTTTGATGAAATACTTCTTAGTCCACGAGCTAAGAAAAGAACTAAGAATAACATATGATCATGACACCACATGTGACCGTGGTAATATTGATGTTTTTGATGAAATACTTCTTGCAATATTCAAGGCTGAAAAGATTAAAACATGTGGAAATGACAGCAGATATAAAACTAATCAATCTCATCTCAGAGTGATTCACCAACCACTAAAGAGAGGGAATATACATAAGCAATATTAGTCATTGGATGAGAATGAGTACAACTAGGTCTCATTGACAATACCAATGCATGAGCTGACATAAGCACTTTTCATCAACAATTTCAAAGGACAAATGATTCAGAAAATTTCCTTAGCCTATGCTACCAAGTGAGATAAATATCCATGTAAACATTATTATCTCAATATCTCACTAAGTCATTCATATAACACCTAAATCAATGACATGATGCATTCATAATCATTGATAAATCTACAAGAGAATGTAAATTCAAACTCAAAACTTTCATGGGCTTACCTTGATGTGATTTTCATGTACTCTTGTGTAATAATGAAGGAGGCTTATCCTTCATTCACTTCCACCTTCATAGTGTTGGTCATTAGCCTAAAATTGATGATTTGAAGAGGAATACAACCATCAATACCTTAAACATCAATTCATTGATGTTGCATACACTAATATTCCAACCAAGCAAAATTTAAAATACAAACAAGACAATGTGTGTTGTTATTCACGGTATGGAAAGGAGGTTTGCAAGGTAAGTGGCAGTAAAGTATGGTTAATGGAGGTATTTATCCAATCAACAAAGGGGTTTGCATAGCAATCTTATGGAATCTGAAATTCAACCACCATATTTATGAAAGTATAATTGCAATAGAGGAATGTCGGTCTCATGCTAATAGGTTTCCTATGATGTACGCATAGGAACCTAGTGAATAGACCACTTTTCTCTTCACTTAGCTAAGTAGATCTCATTTCCCTTTCTAAATATTCAATAAGTCTTTTCAAAGAAAATACAAAATAAACATAGTAGATCCTAAAAGGTGAAGATGCTCAAGTCATGCCAAAAAATGAAAGGAAATAAAAAAATATTTCCTTGACCATCAAACATATTAAAAAAA